>JARKIA010000360.1:0-143681 GCA_029289565.1 Mycena galericulata | reverse complement strand
TCGCCCGGAAGGAAGCACTTGTCTCTGCTGGCAGCGAGGACTGGATTTACGACACGGAGCTTCATGTACGTATTCTGCTCCCCTGCGTGCCACCTCGAGAATAAATGTACAAACGCAGAGTACGACAGATTCCGTCGTAGCTATCCTCGGCGATCTCACATATCGCATGCACCGTTTTCGCAGTACGGCCTCTCCAATCAAAGGGCTGACCGCCGACGTTCTGGTGAGTGGGCAATTTATCTGTCTGTCCTTCTTCCAAACTCGTGGATAGATACACATCGCCGAGATCGCTTTTGGCAGGTCCCCGGAATACGAGAGGTGGGCAGTCGGCCAGCCTCGTGGGTTCGCTGCGTATTGTCAGCTGCTTGGGTTGCCGCAGTGAGGGCAACTTGTTCTCTTGTCGTAACATAGTTTCGGCCATTTTTAGAGCGTCCGGTATTCTATTTCACGACAGTTCATCACAGCGAGTACGACCTGGGACCAGGTATATTTTTTCTGACCCCACGACAACCTCTACTTACTCGTCCGAGATTCTGCGTATCATGAATTCTTCGCAACCCTCGAGCTCATTTTCAATTCCTTACACTCGCCAGGATTTCCAGAAAATTATCCCATCTCTCAAGGGTCGCTCGCTGTACGTCTCGAACCAGGGTGGATCTCGACTCCGGATCCGACAGAAACCTACGATGATTTTGCTACGTCCCTCATCTCGCTTTCTATGTCCGCCGCCGGACTATTCAAGATAAGAGTTTGCGCTGTTCGTCGCGCTCCGCTTATTCCAAAATATCGTGACCGCCGATTACTAGCGGAAATGAGCTGCCCATTTGTTGAATGGTCAGTGTGCTGGGCCGGCACTCCTTTCAGGCGGCAGTCGCGACTGTCTTGGCCGGTGGATGGATCCCTAACACGGCTCAATATTCCACCCCAGTATCCAATTATCGTAGGCATGCACGGCTCGTGCTAGGATTCTATTGTACATCCGCGAAACTTATTCAATATACCAGGGATATACGTCGGGATACGTGGCCCCTGTCATACCCCGCGTAATCTCACTACTTCGAGGGCTGATGACTATTCTTCGTTTTCTAACCTGTCCGCGAGATGACGGTCCAAACGCAGCGCATCATCGTTTCCCGTTCATACCCGTGCGCATAGGCACTCACATTAACGTTCGCCGTCGTATTGAACCTGCGAATGCGGGGGCGCAAATCCTCTGCCTAATTTCGGTCCTCGCTTGGTCCTCGCGTTTTGCCAGGATCTTTATGTAAGGCGGGGCCGCAGGCCATATGTACGCCTTCCCACATATCCCTGCGATCGTACCGGGCCCCGACTCGGAATTGATTCGGAACTTCACTATGTTCAATTTTCTTCCCTTTCATCAATGACACCCTACATATCCTCTATCTCGCAATCTTCATAGGATACTTGACGGGCATCACCCTCCGCCGCAACTGGAGAGAGATCATTTTTGCGCAGTCGCAGTGTGGTGACTCACACAGAAGTTAGCGAGATGGCCTAGAACTCATCTATTTGAGCCCCACCGCCTCCATAAGAATCGCTGGCTCCCAAAATCAACCCAGATTAACGCCCTTCTCCCGGGACCCGCGTCTTCGCAGCACTCTATCTCCACTCTAGCGTTCGAAGTTCGGACCATCCATTTTCATTTGAGGATAGGTTAGTAAATCTCTCTGCTGAAAATAACGAACGGTCCCAGTAAGTTTAAGAGAGCCGCATTTCAAGGCATGCTCCTGCTTCAGCCTTGAATCAGCAGTTTGATAATCAATCTAGGCCGTGAGTTTCCTGACACTCTACATAGCCCGTTTTGTATTCAGTTCACGGCGTTTTCTGACCGCGTGTGTCGGGAAAGTTTTACTGTCCTCCATTATTGTGGATAAAGACTCAGGAGTCAGGATAATAGATTGGAGAGCTTGCGGAAGTATCAAACCTATTTGTTGAGTCTAGGCTGTAGACTACTAGAAACGAGAAAAGTAGCGTTGATCGACGAGACGTAATGGAAGGCATTGAGAAAAATCAACCAGACTCAACCTCTTTTACTTGCCCTTCGCGCCTTCTGTCTACTTTCTTTATTTTCTTGGTTTCTGTGTCGGACTTCGTGCAGATCGGCTTTTCTTTCAAGCAATTCTTGACAGTTTCCATTTCCGGCTCGATCTCCGGGTGATTTGCCGAGCCCCAGGCCATTCTTGCCCGTGGCTCTCTGCTCTCTTCCTCCTCCTCAAAACCTGGCGGAACTCTGGTGCGCCTTCTGCGTTCCCAAAGAATCCTCAGGACACAGCACGGCCCCTGGAAAGGCGATCTTTGGATATCTCCACCAGTTCGCCTTCAAGTTTGGTGTCTGAGACATGCGGCCAAGAATTGGTCAGGGCAAAGGCAGGGCTCCGGATATACCATTTCCTGTACCCAGAACACCGCGAAGCTTGCTGGAGCGGGACTCTGAGGGCAGCGGCGGCTCCGACGGCATAGTGTTGCCGTTGCAGTACATTGAGGACGGACCGTACGACCTGTGAGTTGTTTTGCACGTTTTCCGGCTGGGCAGGCTAGCCCGGCAGGCCAAACTGGCGCATTTAGGGAGCGCAGCGTATTACGTTCATTCTACATGCCCCAGTGTGGGGGTGGCTGTGGAACGAAGCCTAATTCGCCTAGCTCGGATGACTCTCAGAGGGTTAAAACCTCTTCCTGAACGCGCCTGTGCTTTATTCTGCGGCCGGTTGGCGAAGACTGAGCTGATGTTTTGGTTTTTAGCTCCTATACCCTTCCGGTGCTAGTGGGTTCTGGATCATCCCCACAGAATTTGTCTCTCCAGGTTGACACTGGCTCATCGGACTTGGTACGTGGCTCATGCTTCCTCATGTAGACAGATCACTCAATTGTCGCAGTGGATTGCATCGTCCTCGTGTAGCTCGTCTGCATGCGGCCAAGCACCGCTTTACGACCCCTCCACTGCGGTTCCGACTAACCTCGGATTTTCCATCCAGTATCTAGTGGGAAATGTTTCGGGTCCCATTCTTTGGGATACAGTGACGATCGGCAGCTACAGTATAGATAACCAAGCTTTGGGTACGCACCCTCCTCACCCTCTGGCTGACCACCGTTAAAATTGGCACACAGCTGCCGCGGATGTAGTCACTTCTGAACCCTTGAGCTCAGAATTTTCAGGTGTCCTCGGCCTGGCGCTCCCTGCCAACTCCATCATCGCGGAGGAGATTCCGCCCCAACTTGGCGACACTCCAGACGGTGCCGTTTGGGAGTCTAATCTGTTTTCCGTAACCCCGGTCTCCTCCGCACCGTCGGCGCGCTTCCTCTCCATCGCTCTCGAGCGTCCAGGTAGCTCGACAGTGCCCTCAGTGCTCGGCATTGGGCGGCACCCCCGCAACCCTGGTGCCGGATCCGTCGCTCGTCGCGTACGATGAGCTGTATGAGCCAGGCAACCTCGGGCCTTTGTATTGGAAAGCTGCGGTTCAGGGCATCACTGTCTATACGAACAGTTCCCGGATGCCAATCCAGCTGGGCCGTGGGGTTAGCGGCGTATTCCCGAGCACGGTGCTCGACACTGGCATACCTGTTATCCTCACGACGAAGGTCGTGGCGGATGCAATCTACGGTGCGATCGGTATAACGGCAGCATCGGATAATATGTGTAGGTCTTGTTTTTCAACTCGGTCTTGACATCTCTGTAACGATTTTTTCTTCCCCTGCTGGACAGATTACCTTCCCTGCACGATGCCGCTAAACATGACCGTCTCGTTAGACGACCGTGCGGAGATCGCGCTGCACCCGCTGGATCTGTCGACGCCACCACCGTCGACCTCCTCCGATCCCAACAGCTGTATCGGATTGATACAAACGTCCGCTGATGCGACGCTCAGCAAGCCGAGCGTCATCGGCGACATGATCTTCGGCGTACCTTTCCTGCGCAACGTGTATACCGTACTGGCGTACGACATACCGGACGAAAACGGCACTTTCCCTGTGCCCTCCACGAACGACACGACGATTCGGCCCCGCCTCGGGCTCATGGGTCTCACGAACCCGACCATCGCGCTCGAGGAATTCCACCGCGTCCGTGTGCTGAACCAACCGCTCGGCGACGCGGGCAATGTGACCAGTAGCCCCAGCGGGCCACGCAAACAAAGCGTTGGTATCGACGTGCTCATCGGGCTCGGCAGCTTCGTCGCGCTGTGCGTGCTGCTTTTCGGCCTACGCTGGCTGCTCGTGCGGCGCAGCCTACAGCGAGGTGCAGACGACAACCTGAGCGCGCGCGACGCTAAATCCTCGCTCGGGGGGTACCAGCTCGCGCGCCGCAACGGCGGCGGGGACCCCGACGACGGACTGCCGTCGGAGAACGAGCTGCGCACGCGGCGGTACGATGCTTACATGCAGTCACTGCATACGATCAGCACGGATCGCACGCAGATCGAGCCGATACCGGAGGATGGGTTCATCAAGGACGGTTCCGCCAAGGAGCCGCTGCAGCAGGAACCGCCGCACGAGCTGCTGCCCGTTTCGCCGCGGGACCACTCGCCGCTTGTCCCTGAGCACTCGCCCGAACGCGCCAGGCACGGCCGCGTGCTCAGCGTCAACCTCCCGCTACTCCCCGATGCGGGTGTCGAGGAGGAGAACCCGACGTCGATGGCGGGCGTGGGTACCGCGCGCCATAGTACACACCTCGGCTCCCTCCGCATGTCCGCCAGCCCAAATCTTCCCCATCGCATGTCGATGGGACTCAACCTCAGCCCCAGCCCCAGTCCTGACTCATGACCTGACACTCGGTAGGATTTCTATCTTCGCTAATTTCACACAGACCTTGTTGTATCCATACTTAATGGCATTGTGCGCCTTACGCGTCACTCGGACTCATCTTCACTACTTTATTATGACCTTCATTTGTTTTATTGGCATCGCGCACCGGACTTTTGTACCACCATCTGTAACCTGTTATGTATTGATCTATGCCCACCTATTGATTATGAATTGGATCGTTCCCTTAATAAGCCGCAAGCATAATGCTCTAATGTACAGTATATTGTTCCGTCGCTTGTTTAATTTTCTTTACTTTGTGTATCTATGCCTGCTCAATCCATGCCGTATGCCGCCTGATGAGCTCGCCGACGATGTCTTCCTCGATTTCCTTGACCTGGGTCGTGGCCGTCCCCGTGGGCGGCGGCGTCGCGATCCGGAGCCACGACTCGACAAAAGTCATGCTCTCCGCGGCATCGTCATCGCCGTGGTCGTTGGCAGGAGGCCCTTGTGGCTTCGGTGGTGGCGGGGGTGCCGCGCCCGTCGCGTCATCCGCAGCGGTCGTCACATCTCCGTTAACAGGCGCAGCCTCGGCGACCTCCGAAACCGAGGCAGCTGGCGTCCCGTCGTCTGCTGCACGGGGGTCCGCCGGCACAGACGCCTCTGTGGTGTTGGCCTCCGCTGCCGTCGCTGCGGGCGTTACTTCTGATTCTGGTACGGCTTCCGCGTCCTCCGCGCCAGGGGGCAGCGGCGGCAACGGCTTCCGTTTGCGCTCCACAAACACGACTTGCATCTTGCGCGTGTGGAGGTCGTTCCCAATGACGACCTGGTGCCCGTACCGCTCCAGGGCCGCGCGCGCCTTGGGGATGAGCAGTCGCTCGTCAGTTTCAAGCTGAAGACACGCCGATTTCAGTGTGATATAGAGAAACAGGGAAGGAGGGGCGGCACCTTGAACGACACGATGAACCCATCCCGCGTCCACTCTTCGACCATGGGCTTGAGCACCTTGGGCACCTGGTCCATCTCGATGTGCAGGCTCCCCTTCCCTGACTGGATCTTGTGCTCCGACTATGTGATAGGTATCAGATTAAGGTCCAGGACCGCACGACGGAATGAGACTGACCATCTTCTGCCGAGGCAGGAAAAAGTCTGATACAGCGGCAGCGAGGTAGTACATCGCGCGGCGCCGGAGGACGGAGAGCTCCTGGGAGACGGCACGCAGGAGCCAGAGGTAGTCATTCACGGTGACGAACGTCACGGTGTGCAGCGTGCCCGCGGCCTGCACGCGCTTGTATTCAGTCAGCACTGCGAGGAGATCCGCGTCGGCGCGCTTGTCGGGCGTTATTCCGACAGTGCCCGGGGCGGCGCCGTCGTCCTCGACCGCGAGAAAGTCGAGGAATGGGTTGGTCGAGTGCGAGTAGTGCCGGCTGAACGGCTGCAGGCTGAATTGCCTGTGCATGAAGATGACCGCGTAGCCGGCCTTGAGGAAGTATTCTGCGGAGGTTGCGCCGCGCGTTCCTGACATCGCCTGTAAATATCGAAATACCATGGCGATGCTGTGGACCCACCTACCAGCACTGAAGTTGTCGAGGAAGCGCACGCTGTAAGAGCGCAGCGTGATGAGCTCGATGTGGAACGCGCAAGGTTAACGCTCTCACACGTTGAGTTCCAATGGTACGGTCGTCCCGCCGCTCTGCGTCGAATGAGATTACCGGTCATATTATGGAATAAGACTTACAGTGACTAGGACGACATTTCGATTGAGCGCGGTATGACGAGCGACAAACTCTTGCACGCCGCCGATTTCCTGAGCGAGGGATGGTGGGGCCGGTTGGGTCGCAAAGTACGACTCGGCAGAAAACGACGTGGATTGTTGCATCGGGAGCTGGGAAACGAGTCCGTGTGTGTTGTGTGCGGTTGCCGAGAGTCTCTTGTGCTATCGGGGACCGTCTCAAAGCCCCGAATTAAGCCAGGAGTGGATCGGACACGAAATAGATAGGCAATCTCGACGCGCAACAGGAGTTGCGGCCCAAGGCTGAGCGCGCGCTGAGAGCCTGTATATGATTCTTCCGGCTCGGCGTTGTCGTGGTTAGTAAGAACTTGTTCAGTTCAGCAACAACAAACACAGGATATAAAATAAAAATATGTCTCAAGTTCCAAGCCAAGTGCTCATATGGAGAAGGAAATATAATGTTATGCGCATGCAAGTAAAAATTGCAGACAGGATAAATACAACAAACCGCAAATCACGGTCGAAGTCCACCGATTCTCGCCCAGAACATATCCTCCCGCAGCCGGACAAGCTCCTTCCACGTCCGCTCCTCCCAGGTTACATCCCCGACGTATGCTTCGTGTTCTTCTCCCTCCTCCTTCTTGTCGTCGGCCAGCTCCTCGTCGAGATGGCCGTTCGCTGCGGACTTCTCCGTCCTGGCTTCCTTCGGCTCTGGGGAGGGGGAGTCGACGCGCGGTATATCCACGGGTGCTTCTGTCTCTTTCCCTTCCTCTTCCTTCTCTTTTTCTTCAGCCGCGATGGGCTCTTCGACGGTAGCAACCTCAACACTCGTCTCCGTGGCAGCAACAGCCTCCCCGTCGGGCTTCGTCTCTTCAGCATGAGGCGGCACGGGAGCATCGGCCACCTTCTCTGCTGGCTCCGGCGCCGTGGTTTTCGAGGCTCCGTTGACGGCAGGTGCATGTGCAGCGTTGGCGACAACGGGGGTCTCGGTGGCAGCAGTTTCCGCCGCAGGAGGAGCCGGAGCCTCAGGCGGGGGCGGCACAGGCCTCACCGCGCGCGCAGCCGCGCGTCGTGGAAGCGGTGGCGGCGCAGCCCCTGCCGTCGGAGTCACAGGAGACCCATCAGTGGGGCCGGCAGGATGCGACGCATTGATGGGCGTCCCGGGGCGCGAGTCGGGGAGCGGCACCTGGTGCGCGGAGAAGCGCTTCAGCTTTGCCCCGTCTGCCTTCAACGCATGTACTGGTGCAGGCGCGGCGAGCTCCGGATGCGGATTCGGCAGCTCAGCCGCAGGCACAGCGGCGGCGGGCTCGGGATGTGGGTTGGGCAGCTCAGACGCAGTTTCGGCGGGGTGCTCATCGCGCGGTGGCGGAACCGTCGGCGCCTGACGGCGTCCCTCGCTCCGTTTCGGCAACGGCGGAGCAGGCGTAGTCGGCCTCGACGGGACGGAGAGCGCAGGATGCATCGGCGGCGGCGTCGGCAGCCCCTTCTCATCCTTCTCCTTCTTCTCCCGCTCCTTCTCCTTGCTCCCATCGCCACTCCAGCTCGCCGCGCGTTCCCCAAGCTTGCTCGCCATGCCCCACAGCCCGCGGCGGCGCGGCGGCACCGGCGGCGGGCCCGCACCCGCACCCTCCCCTGCGGGTAGCGGCGCCGGCAGCAACGTCGGCACCTCCTCCTCCCACACGCGCTCGACGACGCCGGTGCGCACGAATGCCCACAACGTACACGTCGTGCGCAGGCGCGCAAGGCACCACCCGGACGTGCAGAGAGGGTATATCGTCGTCGAGGACGTGGTGGACTGCGTGAGCGCGTTGGAGAGGTTGCTGAGCGCGGTACTGCCTTGCGGCGGCGGGGTGGTGGAGGCGGCAGCGGCCGCGCGCGAGGAGCCGACGGAGGGAAGGAACGGGGAGGGGCTGGCGGAGCGCGTTGGGGGGTGTGTGGGCTGCGGGGGCGGGAGCGGCGACGCGATGCGGAAGATGTAGATCTGTGGGGGGTAGGGTGCCGAGTGCTCATGCAAGGCTGGCGCCATTGGGCGGGAGAGGGACCGCGGAGGGGGCGTTGGAGAGCCACCGTTTACGTTGGTGTACGAGAGCGTCTTTTTCAAGACAGAGGCGGACCACGAGTTGTTGTTTCCGCCATGGGCCATAGATGGATGCGAAGGTGGGCGCTGGTGGTGGTGGGGAAGCTCGGGAGTAGAAAAGATTGGCGTCCCGCACAGCGCACAGGATATGTTATTGTTGCTGCTGTTGAGGCCGGGTATATTGCTATTCGCGCCGGAGTTTGACGACTCTGATAGCAGAGCACTGGACGACATGGGCTCAATAGTCAGTTGGCCTGTGTGTATAGCAGCGAGGACGGAGCGCCGGGAAAGCCAGTTGAGGGAGGGCGCGAGGTCGAGTCTGACGGTAGGCTCCCTGAAGAAAATAAAATTCAGAATAAGACGCAGCTGCAACGAGACGGCAGACTTACGAGTCTTCGGAAGACAGGCGCGCGAGAAATGCCATGGGGAGAAGGGTCGTCATCGCAGGCGGGGAGGTAGACGACGGATGTACGGAGCGCAAGTGGGCGACAAACAGGAGAAATTCCTGGTACGGAAGATGTGAGCTCAACAAGCGCGTCTCCTTGACCAACGCGCTGCTGCTCCCACTCCGTCTGTCAACCCACTTGCCCTTGCCCATGACAAGCTGCATCTCACGCGCCTTTCTCTCGGCTTCGTCCTTTTCACTCTGCAGCGACTGCATCTGGTGCTGCATAATTCCCACCATCTCCTCCGCACCCTTCAGCGCCGTCTCGGCCTGCTCGACTCTGCGCTCCGTCATTGCCTGAGCATACCGTGCCTCCGCGACCATGGTGTTCGCCTGCGCAAACAACGTCGCACTAAGATCATCCAGATCTTTCTCAATATCCGCCTTGGCGCTCTCCGCCTGCCCGCGCTGTGCCGCCTCGTCAGTCGCCTTCTCCATCAGCCGCGTGAGCTCCGCGGTGACATGCGATTTCTCCACCAGGAGCCCCGTGTTGAGGGCGGAGAGGTGCTGGGTGCGCTCGAGCTCGAGCTGCGAGATTTTGAGCGAAGACTGGCGCGCCTGGGCGGACGCCATGTGCAGATCGTCCTCGAGGTCCGAGACGCGATCGTACGATTTGACCAGCTTGCCATTCAGCTGCGTCACCTGCGAGAAGAGGTCCTGGATCTGCGAACGCAGAGATGTGATGAGCATCTCTTGGGCGTCGGGATCCGAGCCGTGCTGGCGGTGCACTGGAGGGCTGGTGGGCTTTGAACCGACGATACCATTGATGATGCTTGGAGCGGGGCTGGCGGGTGCGTCAGGCACCTCCTCTGGTGTATCTGCTGCCATAGCTTCAATCTATTTGAGGTTTTCAGGAGCACGAAAACCATGTGTACTGGGACGCACCACCGAGTTATAACTTTCGTCTGCTTTGGAAAAAATATCAGAGCCACGAGCCACGCATGAGGCTTTCGAACGTGCGTACCTCTGAGAACAGAAATCGAGCTCAAGGATGGAGCACTTGAGAACAGGACGCGTCCGAGTCTTCAACTTGGAGTCGCTGGACGTCTTCCTGGTTAAAGGGGGATCTATGGAAACTACTGCCAGCACACATGATGAAATGAGGGTTGTGAGAAAGCTGGAGTTGCAGACCTTGAGAGCTTGAGGAGAAAGACAATCTAGTACGAAGATTTGGAGAGATTGTCCACCGATTGCTAGCTTCCCGGCAGCGAATCCAGCAAGAACAACAAAAAGTGGTGGCAGCTAAAATTACGCGCAGTCAAGCCCACAAAAAATCGGAGAGATTGTCAGGAAATCTGCTCCTTGTGATTGCTGGGGCCGGTGGAACACGCCAGCGGCTTGGTGAGAGACCCGAAGCTATGTCGCGAGTTGGATGGCGAAAGGCTAAGCTGAGGTATATGTCACCACGTGACTCATGGAGTCCAGATGTCGGGATCAGATGGAGAGTGATGGCCGTTCTTTGCCGAATCCAGTCAATCCAGTCTTACACCCGTCTTTCTCCCCTTCTCTAAATTTTAAGGTGAGAAACGCAAAGATTAATGCTCATTTCAGGCGATTTAATTAGAAGATCAGCAGAAGTAAAAATAAAAACGCCCGTCGGTACCATACGGCCATCACTGAACAGTTGATCCCAACAGTTCCATGTTTTTCAATTCTTCTTCGCGTTTCCCTGTCGTGAACATTCTACTTTTCTTGCTGGTCATTTTTCGGATCCCAAACCACTCAAACTGTGTACAGAAAAGCCTTGATTCACCCATGTTAAATGCGACAGCAGTCGTCGTGCTAGCTCGACATCTTGACAATCACCACATCAGTACAGTGGAGAAACGTGTCAGGTCGACCGCTAGCCTTTGGGGTTTATCGTACAGCATGCAGGTACCACGCTACTTTCATTATAAATCCTGGGGCCGAATAGCAGGCTCTTTGACGACCTCGTCCACGACTTTTAATGAGCAACGATACCCTTGTCAATGACCGCGATGCCTGGACGATTGCGCTGGTTGGCGCGCCTGAAGTGGGAAAGACGCGATTCATCAGCCGGGTGCGTTTTCATGTGGCATCCTGCGTCCGTCTTCGCCGCCTGATTCACCCATACCAGTTTATCCTGAACGATTTTGAAGGTGCGTGATACTTGAGCGTTTTGTGCGATGATCTCAGATAGCATTTCAAGTTCGTCGCGCCGTTTCCTGAGCTTCGGCATGCACTCATAGCGGTATAGGAACTTGAAAGCTCCACGATCAAGCAAGGATTCTCGAGAACTCTCCCAGTTGACGGCCAAAAAACCATCGTCACTCTGCTCGACATATATCGTACGCAGCGCTGGGCTTCTATGCATCCAAAATAGCCGCCAAACTTTCTCTAGACGCGATGGACGACGGGGATGCTGCAGACGCCCTACTCCGGTCAGCACTGAGTCCTTTCTTGCCTCTGAGACGCGTTACTTATGCCGTACTCAGCGATGCGGACGCCTTCATCCTCATGTACAGCACCACCTCGCCATATTCCCTCCAGGACGTCGTATCCTACACGCGCGCTGTGCGCCGTGCATACGGGCAAAATCCCCTCCTTTCCCTTGTAGCGAATCAGTGCGACCGGCCGGCACACGATCAGGAGGTGTCTCGCGCAGAGGGGGCAGCACTCGCGCGAGAGCTCGACTGCGTGTTTACGGAGGCGTCAGCCAAGACGGGGTTTGGTGTGCAAGGTGTCGTCGAGGATCTGGTGCGCGTTTTACGCGTCCGTGAGCTGCAAAGCCAGAGGAAACAGAGGGGTTCGAAACTTGGGCGCGGGGTTTGGGGCTACTTGACGCGTCGATGAGTCATTTATAACTCTTGGTGACGAAAGTGAATTCTTTCGGAGCTTAATACGTCTTAATACAGTCTCCCTGGTTTATCACCGTCTCTTACGGCGTCTTTCGAGCCTTGCGACGCCCTTTTAGCGCTCAAACAGGCCCTTCATGCTCGACCGTGGTTAATTTCGCTGAAGGACGACAGGTGGGACCGTCACCCTCGTGTTCGCGTCAGAAACACGCCTTTCCGAAGAGCTCCCGTGTTATTGGTGATAAGATTCCCTGAGAAATTCAAAGTCAGCTGGACGCGTTATCTGTCGGAAAAAATGCCATGCACAACAGGCCAGGTGCGGCCATATAAATATACGCGAAATTATTCCCACTGCACCACATACTCTGCCCCTCGCTCCCCTTCCCTGCTCGCCCATGTCTGAAAAACACAAATTCCTCCCGTACGAGAAGGAAGCCTTTTGGTTCCAGCGTCGCGTTTTTCTCGAAAAAGCGGGGTATAGACTCCGCCCAAAATTTAACCCTGGCCTTTTGGGTCCCAAGCCGCGGGGACGCTATAACCTTGATGATCACACTGCCCACCATCCCGTGCGTATTAAATATTGTTCGCGCAGTTGATTATTTTCATCTCATCGTCTTTAATTATGTAGAGGAGACATATTATGGACGCTGAGCGGATTTCCGATGGACAACAGGTCATGCTGAAATGGGTGTCACGGAAGGCGCACCCGTTCGAGGTTGAAATTGGCTGTTTCTTTTCAACGCCATCGGCGTCCCAAAATCCCAAAAACCACTGCATTCCTATTTTGGATGTGTTGCGGGATCCAATGGACGACGATAAGCAGATCATTGTAATGCCCCGTTTAATACGTTTTGACGAGCCTATTTTCGACACGGTCGGCGAAGTGATAGACTGCTGGCGTCAAATATTCGAGGTGTGTTCCGTCCTTTTGATTTCCCGATTTTCCGTCCTGAGCAAGCTATTTGAACAGGGTGTACAATATATGCACGAGAATTTTGTTGCGCATCGGTACGTGGCTATATTCTTTCGCGACACTGCGTTGACGCCCTCGACAGTGATTTTAGCCTCCTTAATATCCTACAGGATCCAACAAAGTTGTATCCTCGTGGTTTCCATCCCGTCAATTACTGTCTTAACCCAACTAACGATGGTCTGGCGTATTCCATCACACGCACAGAGTGTTGGCCCCGCTACTACATCATCGACTTTGGACTATCTCGCCGCTACGATCCTTCCAAGGGCCCGCCGCTAGAACGAGTAACTCCCGGAGGCGAAGGAAACCCACCCGAATACGCGAACGGAGAGTGCAATCCATTCCCGGCCGACATCTACGCCTTGGGCAATATCCTGAAACGCCATTTCATACGATCCGATCCGGTGCGTCAATTACGCTCTCCCGCTGGCATCGCGAGCTTACTTACCGGCGTCGATCACAGAGCTATGGCGAGAACCACACCCCGTTGCAGTTTTTGAAGTCGCTGGTCGACGATATGACGCACAAAAATCCCGCCATGCGGCCGACGATTGGAGAGGTCATCCAGCGGTTTACCAAGGACTGCGAGCGCCTCAGCCAGTGGCATCTCCGCAAGCCCGGGCAGGCGATGCAGGACTGGAATGGGTGGGTTGACCAGATATTCCGGCGCCTGAAAAACACGCTGAAGCGCGTCCCTCCCCTCCCTCATACCGCGTTCGCGAACTTCGCGTTGCCCACGACGCGGGCGTTGGGACCCCGCATGCGCTCGTTCTACACTAAAGCGCCGAAACTAGAAGAGAAGTCAAAAAAAGGATTCTGAATCGCGGCTCTTATTTTAAAGGCTGCTATGTTATTTGAACTTTTATTACAACAAAATCATGCTACTCAAATATGTGTTCGCTTTCGAATTCAACCTGGTTCACGTGATCGTGTTGTTCAAGTTGAAGTTGAACTTTATGTTTTACTGAGTAAATGGAAATGGTAAGCGGCCCAAGCGCTAAAAGCTTCCATCGCAGACAGGCCAAGATATCGCTCCGTCATGGTTCATGAACCTCAAGTTTTTTCTTCTGCTGCGACATACTTGGTGTGATCCGCTTCGCCTTCTTCCGCGACATCAAGCATAGCCAAAGGCTCACATTTTGTGCGAGACACTCTTTGGAAGCTCTCACATTCATGAGACGGTAACGGGTTCGGGTCTCCGTTACCTTGGGCTTAAACTCCCAACGATCGTAGACCCCGCCGATCCGTGCTCAGAGCAGCTATTATACTCGCATTTCTATTTCTGCAGCTGATCCCTAGCGTGAACCAGAATTAGAAAGTTATTTGAGGGACGGTTCATCATCCGCAAGACGCCGTTGACTTCAGGCTCTGTTCTACCCTCCGTGTGTCAACGAACACGGGGATCTCTCGGAGTCTTTGTCGACAAGCCAACGTCCTATAGCCCGTAGATGGAACCTCCGTCTAACATATAAAAGCCGCGACCATCTTGCGTATTTCTTCAGCTGGCCTCACCCCCTCCAAACAACTTAACTGTGCTGGACACAAGTAAACTCACGAATCCACGACCTCTGACCGTTGACGATTTTCACGACACACTCCAATTACAAGCTATAATCATGGTTATGATCCACACCACCTCTGCTATGGTCTTCGCTGTGGCCGCTTTGCACGCCGCCTCGTCCTATGCTGCGGTCCTTCCCACGTCCAAGTGAGTTTAAATATTTCCGGGTTTCAACTTACTATGAAACTTATTTTGATGCGATTGTAGCTCCTCCGCGGTCAACGCGCCAGACAACAGTACGCTCTCGGACAATAGCACGCTTCAGGGCCCAGGAATTGCTGTCCCCCCGCCGAGCACACAGACAGAGGCGCCAGACAACAGTACTCTTCCAGACAACAACACGCTTCCGGGCCCCGCTGTCCCCCCGCCGAGCACACAGACGGAAGCGCCAGAGAGCACACAGACGGTCGACGCAGGGGGCTGGCACAACGGCCTGCACAGCAGCCGTACAGGCGGTGCGCACCGGCCTAAGCACACTCCTGCCGACAAGACCCCCGGCTCGCACGGCAAGGCGAAGGGCAAGGGCAAAGGAAAATCAGGCCCGCACAAGAGCATGAGCCACGGGGAAAAGCACAAAACCCACATGCATGAGCACAACAAGAGTGCGGAGGGGCATCGGCCCAAGCCTACTGGAGCGCATCCCGGCCAGAAGGGCAAAGGCAAGGGCGCAAATGGCGCCAAGGGCAAAGGCAAGGGAAAGGGCAAAGGTAAAGGCAAAGGCAAGTCGCACGAACAGGCGCATTCGATGACGGACTCGGGCATGGAGGCGACGCCGACCATGGACATGCCACTAACGACCACGGATCCGAGCGACTTGTCGGCGACTCCGACGTCGATAACCAGTGCGGCAGGCGCCGAGTCGACAAACAATGTCCTCCCCGACTACCCAACGGAAACGGACACCGATGATGCCACCGACCCGGCAACACCAACGGAAAGTTCCGACGGTACGGACGAGGACGGTGGAATTATGCCCTCCGGGATAGCCCAGAGAAGGAACGGGTGGATCAGGTGAGTGCTTGCGATGATCGCTGAGGACGGGCCAAAATAACTAATAATTTGAATGTTCCCCAGCCGCGACGCGGAATTCGACCTCGATTGATTAGCTTGAGAGTGTTGGGAAGGAAGGGACGAGGAGCGGTTTGAGGCAGACGTGAGCCACGGGCAGGAAGTTGTGGAGGCGGGTGTCGTGTTTCTGAATGCGCGGCTCTTGTTTATCTGTATCTTGAACGACGAATTTCATTTTGTTATTCAAGAGAGCAGGCAGAGTGATTGAAGTTAGACTGTTTGTTGGACGCATGTCATAGTGCTCCGACGATGAAGGCAAAGACTATGAATACAATGTCCAAGATTGTATTGCTTGATACATATCTGATTCCATCGACGGAGGCCAGAGAAAAGGCCGTACAAGATATTCCGTACCACACAGAGCATCTTTTGAGAGAGACTAGCTCCTTCGTGCGTAAAGGATGTATTGCCAGTGGCTGCTTCGAGTTCAAAACCCCCAGGGACAAATTATACGCGGCGATTTCTGTATACATACCCTCGATCTTTTAATTTGGCTTGATGGAGCACCTGAGACGGGGAAGCGGGGAATCTGTGCTGGCAGAATATCTAACGAGAGCGCGCCTATTTTTGTCAACGAGCGGCCCCGTCACCCCCGAGTTTGATGGTTTCGGATGTTGGCGCGCTCTTGGATTCTTGGGCCACATGTAGGTTACACGTTCGTCCGAGCCTTCGCGTTGAGCCGTACAATTAACCTGAGGCAAATGCGGTTCAAACTTTAAAATCATGCAATAATGAGCATAGCATCGCCTTCAGATATTTCGTTGAAAGCCGTCTTGTTGAAGCTTTGAAGACTTGAAGCAGGAAGTTGGCGCGCGGTCAGTAACTCTCGGAAAGCCGCTAGAGTTCGAACCCCTCTTTCATTTGCTTTTCCGCTCGCAAGATTTAGCTGGACACGTTTTTGTTCTGGGGGTTTGTTACGCCGTCGGATGTTGGCGCCCTCCGCGCGGGGGAAGATCTCGAAGGCGGTGCGGTGCGGTGTTATGGAAGTGTTTCTGTTTATTTACCTGCACCTTGCGCAATACCGTCATCAGTTCCCTTATAATCCAAGCTTTTTGCTCTTCTTCCCTCTGTTCTTTCCCTTTGCCCGCCCGTTTCTCTTCCCTCAGTCTTTATCGCCCCTAGGTTTGTCTTTCCTCTCGAAAAATCGATCAATATTGATCATCTTGGCCCGTCCTCAGAACGCGATGTGTGGAATCTTTGGCTATTGCAGTTTCTTGAAGGAGAAGGTGTGTATTCTTCGATTCCATTGGGGCGCGTGGACAGGCGCGTGGACGGAGAGCGGGTTGGGATCGGACGTGCCGCGGTCGCTGGACGTGCGCCCTCATTTCGTCCGTACACGTAGCGGCAAGTGGGGTTGCTGAACTGCGGGTCCTGCTCGCCGTTCCATCGATGGTTCAGTGGCCCATATGTGGCTTCCGATGCGACGCTCAGCGTGTGGTCATAAAGAGCGGGGAATCGAACACCACGCGGCGTTATTTGCCCGCTGGTCGCGTTAACCCTGCTCGGCTTCATACCGGTAGGCTTCAGGAGTCATTTGTGTGACTTCTGGCGCGACTTCGTTCAAGCCATTTCTTCTTCGGCCAAGTTTTAGCGCCGTGCAAACGTGCCCACCGTGTTGTGTGATTCGCTACCAGTTCCCGGCTGACGTGCATTTCAGAGCCGTCAAGAGGTCCTTGAGGTTCTCTGCGCTGGTCTTGCCCGTCAGGAGTATCGCGGCTACGACTCGGCTGGACTCGGTATTGATGGCGACAAACCAGGCGAGGTCGTCTTCTTCAAGGAAGTAGGAAAGGTCGCTGGCCTGCGCAAGAAGATTGCTGCGTCCTCCATCGATGTCAACAAGACCTTCTTGTCCCAGGTTTCTATCGCCCACACCCGCTGGGCTACCCACGGCCCTCCTTCTGAACGCAACTGCCATCCCGTTCGCTCGGACGAAAAGGCAGAATTCTGTGTCGTCCACAACGGCATCGTCACCAACAGTGCCGAGCTTCGCCTTGTCCTCCAAAAGCGCGGATACGTCTTTGAGACAGAGACCGATACTGAGGCCGTTGCCAAGCTCATCAAGTACGTTTACGACTCGCGACCGGACAAGCGGATCACTTTCACCGAGCTCGTGAAGGCGGTACTTAAGGAGCTCGAGGGCTCGTTTGCTTTCGTCTTCAAGTCGGTCCACTACCCCAACGAGGTCGTCACCGCTCGTCGCGGATCTCCCCTCTTGATTGGTGTCAAGACCGACAAGAAGCTGAAGGTCGACTTTGTAGACGTCGAGTTTGCTGGCCAGGACAATGATGCCAAGGTCGATTCTTGTACGTTAAAATTAATTTCTTGTTGAACGGCAAGCGCTTAACCTTTTGGTTGCAGTGCAGCCGCAATCCCCGAGCGGTATGCTCGCACCCCCAAGCGCCAACCCCAAAGTCCTGCGTACTCAATCGCGGGCCTTCATGTCTGAGGACGGGCTGCCCCAGCCGATCGAATTTTACATCGCGTCCGACGCGGCGGCCGTCGTGGAGCACACCAAGCGCGTGCTATACCTCGAGGATGACGACATCGCACACATCGCGGAGGGCGAGCTGCACATCCACCGCCTGCGCCGCAAGGACGATGGCGACCAGACCCCAGGCCAGATCGCGGCCACACGCAGCATCGAGACGCTCGAGCTCGAGATCGCAGCCATCATGAAGGGCAAGTTCGACACGTTCATGCAGAAGGAGATCTACGAGCAGCCGGAGTCGGTCGTCAACACCATGCGTGGTCGCGTCAACTTTGACTCGAACAAGATTACGCTCGGTGGACTGCGGGCGTACCTCCCCATCATGCGCCGCTGCCGGCGAATCGTGTTTATCGCGTGCGGGACGAGCTACCACTCCTGCCTGGCGACGCGCGCCATCTTTGAAGAACTGACGGAGATTCCCGTCAGCGTGGAGCTTGCGAGCGACTTCTTGGACCGCAAGACACCCATCTTCAGGGACGACGTGTGCGTGTTCCTAAGCCAGAGCGGAGAGACCGCGGACACCATCTTGGCGCTGCGGTACTGCCTTGAGCGCGGGGCGCTATGCGTGGGTGTCGTCAACACCGTCGGCTCCACGCTCTCCCGCGAGACCCACTGTGGTGTGCACATCAACGCCGGCCCCGAAGTCGGTGTCGCGTCGACCAAGGTGCGCGCCTTGTTTTGCGGGACTGCGCCTCCATACTGATTTGCGCACAGGCCTACACGTCACAATACATCGCTCTGTTGCTCATGGCGTTGCAGTTGTCTGAGGACCGCATCTCGTTCTCTGAGCGCCGGAACCAGATCATTGCCGGGCTCCACGCGATGCCGGGGATGATCAAGAAGGTCCTTGACCAGGACAGCTCCCTCCAGCAGCTCGCCACCACCATCAAAGACAACAAGAGTCTGTTGCTCATGGGCAGAGGATACCAGTACGTCTTATGCCGCTTAGCCAGCCCTCCTTCCTCATCCGTGTTGTAGATACGCCACCTGCCTTGAGGGCGCCCTCAAGATCAAGGAAATCAGCTACATGCACTCGGAAGGTATGTTCCTCCCGCGCTCAAGTCGTCCTTAGCTGATTGCACCGTCTGCCACAGGCATCCTCGCCGGCGAGCTCAAGCACGGCCCGCTCGCGCTGATCGACGAGAACATGCCGGTGATCATCATCATGACGCAGGACTCGCTGTACCCCAAGGTACAGTCCGCGTTCGCGCAGATCACGGCGCGCAAGGCACAGCCCATCGTGCTGTGCAATGAAGGCGACGAAGGGATTCCCGCAGGCGCCAAGACGATCCGTGTCCCCAAGACCATCGACTGCCTCCAGGGCCTGCTCAACATCATCCCGCTGCAGCTGCTGAGCTACCACCTTGCGGTGAAGAACGGGTGCGATGTCGACTTCCCCCGCAACTTGTAAGTGTTTCCATAAGCCTTCTATCTAGCGTTGACTGACCCGGGCGCGTTTTAGGGCCAAATCCGTCACCGTCGAGTAGAGGATCATGCATGGTGACCATAAATGAGTTTTTTCGATATCGCGATTCGCTCTTTTCTTCCCCTCGTTACATACTCGCTGGCGCTGACGCCGATACGGACCTGAAAATTAGTGTACTTCTACCTTACGGACTGTGTGCATACGTATCGACTGCTGCGTGTGCGGATTAGCCTCCATATTATTGAATGGACAGCTCTTTGCGAGCTTAGATTCTGTGATTCATGTGATGGGACTAAAGAGTTGATCGGAGTCTGAACGGGCTTTGTAGCAGCGCAACGACTATGGTTTACCTTCCTGCAGAACTATTCGACGCGATTGTGGGCGAAGTTCACGACCAACCGACGCTCAGGTCGTGCGCGCTGGCCGCAACGAGCTTTCTTTCGCCCAGTCAGCGCAATATATTTCGGTCGCTACGCCTTTGTCGAAAATCCAGCGCTCCGCCTGGGTACAGGAGTTTGAAAGATGCAGCTGCCTTGTTCAAAGCATCTCCCCATCTCGGCACATATGTCCGTGACTTGACCATTGAGCTCCCCGACTCGCCTCCCAAGCTCGCTGCGTGGAATGTGATACTTCGTTCAGCGCAAAATGTTGAGCGGCTGGTTGTTTCAGGGAGGTCCACGTTTGGATCCGGAGAGGCTGCGTCTCTTCAGACTCTTCTCGATTACCTCGCTCTTCCCTCTCTCGGTCGGCTTCACCTGATGAATATGCGGGTCATTCCTTCGGCTTTGATCTTGGCGGCCACCTCGATCCCCGTCGTCTCGTTCTATCGTGTCACTGTTATAGAGCCCCCGGAAGACCCTCAACTTCAGGACTCGACATCCGCGGCGCGACTGCGGCACCTAATCCTCACCGACTCTGGTGCAGCAGTCGTTCCCACATACGAACTCCTACTGCACCCGAGAGACCCGCCGTACACGAGCCATATCGAGCGCTTGGAGATACGCTTGGATGCGTATAGTCGTGGATATGACCAGAGATTGCTCACGGCTTGCGCTGCGACGCTGAAATATCTCGTGATTGATCCTGGGGGTGCATTATCTTCCCTACGATAATTCATCGAATCCCACTGACCCATCTACTCAGCCCTCGTGGATCCAATAAACATACCCCATCTCCCGCTGGTGCGGGAGGTGGAGATAAAGGTCTTCGTCGACTCCGTCAGGCGGCTTCCGACCCTCTTCCCGTCAACATTCGGGCAAATTGCGTCCTCACTTCCGCTCGTGGAAAGCATAACCCTTACTTTCCTCGTCGAACCGCTGTTCCCTGAAATCGCATGGGAAGACGCGGGGCCTTTCCCCATCGTGGGACCCTCGTTCATGAACCGCACGGAACTTCTCCACCTACGCCACGTCCACTGTAAGCTCCTCCGCCGCAGTGTGTTTGGTGACATGGAGGAGCTATTTACTCGGTTTGTCGCGGCTATGGAGGCGAGGATGCCGGGTCTTCTAGGCACGGGCATCCTGGCTTGTACTCTTGCTGATCCACAGCTCACATATACAGCGCGACTTCCGTAGGGGAAACAAAATTCCCGAATATGTCATATTTATTATCCTCCGGTTCCGAGATTTGTCTCTCGATGACTGTGCATTCCCCTGAAATCCGTGCGATGCTCTATCAGTTTTCTTTGCACCACAATGCATATTTCAAGTCACGAATTCATACAATGGAAATTTATTCTGCCGCGTTCAAAGTTTGGTAGCAAACTCGGCCCACAGTTTCCCGGCTTTTTGTCTCGTACGGTTTTCGGATGCGATTAGAAACGCCGATGGATAAACAAACTCTGTGAACTACAGGCTCCTGAGAATCGCTGCAAGGTGAAGTTCTGGGCGGTTGCGGAACCGTGAAGTGCTGAACAGAAGAACGATCTC
Organism: Mycena galericulata; assembly: GCA_029289565.1. Classification (NCBI taxonomy): domain Eukaryota; kingdom Fungi; phylum Basidiomycota; class Agaricomycetes; order Agaricales; family Mycenaceae; genus Mycena; species Mycena galericulata. The sequence continues at coordinate 122,412 of JARKIA010000360.1, read as the reverse complement.
TATAGTATTACACTCGCTTTATTGTGGAGAAATTAGTTTTCCCTAACTGTGTCCTACTATATAATAATCGGGTCAAGCAAACGCAATACTCCCGCTTCTCCGCATCCTTTCCCAATCTTTCGTTTGTCCATCTAGATAATCTCTTCCCCCTCCATGAAGAACGCAACGGGCGGGGTGTCTGGACCGAATGTCTGCGGAACCTGGAACTCGTACACCTGCGAAAACTGAGATCCAGGAAGGGAGAATAGCACAGATAGATCACCATTTCTCAGGGTGAGGCGAGCGCCCGTTTTGGGGGATTTGCGCTTAATCAGTGTTGAGACGGTCTCTTCGAGGTTTTTCGTGTCTAATCTCGCATCGACGTTAAGCCCGTAGGCAAGGATAAGTTGAAACGAGAGAACATGGTGGTATAGACAGAAAGCCCCTTCCGCACCTCCAGTTTTTATATCGATTGCAAGCTTGATCTTCAATTCCACACTGCTTTGGATTTGTCTACACATTCTTGGAGGTGGGTAGGCAGTGTCATTTCACGAGGGTGGGGGGTAGATAAAGACACAGAAACCCTGATGGCCGCGGATGATGTGTCCTTCAGGTTACGTCGGAAACTTCAACCTGAAAAAAATCGCGAGAACGTTCAGATAATTCGACCCGGACGTCGGACTACGTCACCTGAAAATGTATCTTTGGTAGCAAGGAGCAAGGAGAGATGAGACACTTCTCAATGACTGATGGCGGCAAAGGATATTATACCGCTACGTCAACCAGGTAAGAGGTTGTTTCACGCTCGCGCATATGCAACCCGGCGCCGGAATCGTGCCCCGCTTCTCGTCTACCTTGGGCAGAGGGTCGACCATTTCCTTTGCAGACTACTAGTACCCTTGCAAAATTGAGAATATGTGCTCATCGGAATATACTTCATCGCGCTCAGACGCAACCCGGCGAATAGATTCTAGGAGCTTCTGCCGAGCGAGGAGACGATGGATCTGATGTGCATTCAGCTTGTGTGGTCGCTGCGAAGTGGGTAGGCGGTGGTTTCACTGTAACAGAGCCGTGGATCCTGCCGATTCTTTTCCCGCCAGTTGAAGCTGGCCCAAGATAGTCGCAGGCATGATGTAGTCAGCTTCCTGTCCTGTCCTGATAACCAGAGCGCACTCTAACGGAACGGTTAAGTACACATCGAAATTACAACCGGATCGGCACAGAGTCATATACATGAGGCGCGGAATTTTAGATGTCTGGAAGGTGGAATGCATTAGGGACGATTTTTGCTTGAAGGTTTAAAAGACGTACATTTCGAACAACTACGATAATCTTGTCGGCAGGTCCAAGCCTTCCACCGTCACCTCTTGCAGTCCAATCATACAATACGGAAGGGACTCAGTTTCGTCCATGGAGGACGAGTTGCGCGAGGGGTGGGGAGCTGAAGGCATTGCTATTGCAACAGCAATACGGAGATGATGGTAATATGGGCCTTCAGATTCGACTCCGGTTTTTCGAGTGTGTCGTGATCGTTGTCGCGTTGCATTGTTCACCCCAGCTTTTTCTGGTACCGCACTTCGTTCTGTCGTTGCCCATCGCGTCACTGAAAATGGCTGCCAAGGATCATCCTCAGTATTCTTTCCATGCAAGCCATGTGCGAAACAAGACTCACCAAAAAGTTTTCCCATCTAGTTTCGTCAATTTTGGAGCCGACTGGATCCTCAATAAAGAGGTCCCATAACTGCGGCCTTTCAGGCTCCTGCGAGTCGGGGTAGGGTGAAGACATCCGGCGTTCGTTGCCCCGCAATCTATGCCAGAAACAGCAGCCGCCGATCCATATTGTCGAGGCTGCAAAGATAAAACCTGCAACAACGACGGGCACACCGAACCTCGAAAAGGAGAACATTATAAGATGCTACAGCGGGCGGTGGGTATTCCACAGTCGTACGAGTCGTGCGTGCGGTCCGCGGCCAAGCAGCATGAATTGCAAGCGGCGGGACATGAGAGCGAATCAATAATCAATTGATCACGGTGATTGCCAGCACCATCAACGCCGTCGATGTTCGTTTTTTTTTTGCCATTTGACGCGGTAAAACTTGGGACGGACGAGGTGTCCCACTAAACGGAATTTCAAGTGACGCTGTCGATTTTTCAACGGGAAGGTTGAGCGAAAAGTATGTAAACCAATTTCGAAAAACTTTGGTGACGGAATGGAATGGGCCTCCAATAATAAATTCCCGGGTCTGCTGGGGCAGTTAGACGCGAGGTCCCGCCTACGATCCCACCCTCCCGAATTGGCGTATTATTTCCCAGTCCTTCGCTCCTCGAACCTGGCCCATCCAAATCGTGTCATCGTCCTCCATCAAAACCAAACCGCTCCCGCGAATCGGAATGTTCTTCCCTGATGACATGAACGGTAAAACGAACACTACACGCGCCTTTTGCCCTCCGCCCAGTACGCATGCTCCAGAAAAATCCAGCTCCGCAAATCGGGCTGCGCGCCAGTTGTTCTGCATTTCATACTCCCCGCTCGAGGGGCAGGGAAAGAGCACCTTGAGGGGATTCCCGCAACGCCAACGCAGGTCTGCTTGAATGCCGGCGATATCCGTGTTGTAAGTCGTGATGCCTCGACGGATGCGTAGGGCGATACTACCGAGGGACTCCTTTCGGAAGACGTTGGCGGGGACCGGGGGCAAAGCAATCATCGATATGGCATTGTTGATGTATGGTGTGGCGAGGATGGACGCGCCGGGGAAGACAGGCTTACCCCGGAGGTTTACGGGGAGGTGGATATGAATCGGGGTCGTGTCGTTGCGATGGCCCAAAGCAGTCTAGGATAAAATGCTCAATAAGGAAAGCGACAGATTGAATTGGACCAAGCCAAACCTTGAGCCACCAGGCCATGAGCACGTCTGAGCTTCCCACCCACTCGGTGGACCCTTGGCTCTTCAGATTATCCAGGATTTCGCGCTTTCTGTCGTCTAAAAAGACTTTTGGTACACGAACGAGGTAACCAACCTCCTTCGGGTCCCATAGAAGCCGCAGCAAAAACCATACAATGAACAGGATCTGGGAAAATAGTCCGAGATCGAACCAGCCACGTTGGTGTGTCACAGTCGTCGGTCCTGCAAAGCTCTCAAATGGTGCTGCATCCCAATTCATGCCCTGGATCGTGTCGATATCATCGCCATTGATCAAACGTGTCCACGCTTGTAGCAGGGTCGCCGTGCCAAGCGCGTCAAAGCCAATATGCGAGGACGTGACCCCAATGAAGGTGAGATCGTCATAGAGAGAGACGTGAACATGAAGCAATGGGATATTGGGTACGAGAAACGCGTCAAGAGATGTCGGACATGAGCTACTCCTCAGATACTCTTCCACTGCCGGGACGGGAGAGAAGGATGGCTGAGAAGCCGAGAAGCGTGAAGCATACGGCGGGATCTCCGGACGAGCAGGAGACCGGTACGGTTCAGGATGGTCCTCCACCGTGAATGCAACGGGCGGAGTTTCTGGGCTGAACGTCTGCGGGACCTGAAATTCATACACCTGCGCAAGTTCAAGGGCAGGAAGGCAGATTTAAATGTTGCAACGCACTCCGTTTCTCAGCGCAACCCGGGCACCGGCTCTGGGAAATTTTTGTTCAACCAGCATTGAAAGGGACTCCTCCAGTTTTTTAGCGTCTAACCGGGCGTCAATTACAAGGCCAGTGGTGAGGATCATGTCACGAGATGAGAGGTCCAGGCCTGTGCAGGGAATGATACGCATGCCGGCTGGTGGGGGCGTCGGCGCCCGTGTCGAGAACAAGGCGAAGAAACGGGAGAACATGGTGGTTACACGCAAACAGTGCCCTACGGATCTTCGCCGTTTTGATATTCAATCTGCTGGGCCGTGTTGATGCCAGCAGGTACAAGATTCCAGTTTGGAACTGACTTCGGGAGTCGTAGCGTTGACAGACACAAAGCGTCCCTACAACACGCCCCGAAATTCGAACAATTAGGCTCGACTTAGACTTGGAGGACGTCGTTCCTGACTCCCAAAGTCTTCGAGTCGGGCAGTTCAACGGAAGATCGAGATCAAGAGATGATGCTTGATAAAGACGGTGCTTGACCGCCCGATTGTACAGGGAGTCTGAGCAGAAAGGATTTTGAGGAGAGACCTTTGGTGTCCGAATTCGGTCAAGGAACAAACAAGGCACGCTCGCAATCACTTTTTATGGTTCTGCTCTGTCGAGCCCTTGCTCTGCCAGGGTCCTCTTTGTGGTCCACTAAACGACATTTCCGTTCCACATGTCTGAGGAATCGCTTCAAAATCCTCTTCCTGGGCCGTGACGAATTTTCCTGTGATGTTTTCCGAGAATTGTATGGTTCGCAAGGTTGGCGTCCACATTTCAAAGGAAAACGCGTAATTCACGTCCAGATAGATGTTTGGGAAAGCTTACATGTAGCGACTAACCCGGACACCCGCTTGGGCCACTGTGAGTAACCCACCAGACACTTTTAGTCTCTCACTTTTTTCGACCTTCAGCACCTCTCCGGCCTCTGGCGCAGTCCTTGAACGTACCTGTTGACTGTATACCCCCCGAGAAGCCAGATTTTAAGCACTGGGAGCCACCACCACCCTTCTCTGTGGCCGGTCCAAACCATCTCTTGATAACGGCCTCTTTCGGGCGCATCCTTACACCGGCGCAACTAGATCTGTTTCCCCCAGCAGGGCGCCTCAACGTGCATGGTTCCGTTCTTCCGGCATACCGTGGCCCTGCTCCCATTCAGCATGCCATCCTGAATAACGCGAAAGCGACTGGTGTCTCAATAGTGCGGATGCTTAAACGTGGAATTGACAAAGGCCCTGTATGGGCTGCGACCGAGATAGTGTGCTCCCCTTCACAGCTTGTCCCCGATTGTCCCATGCTTATTCTCCATCGCAGCCCGTGAGTCGCGACGCGACCTTCACGTCCCTGCGCACCGACCTCGCAGCGCACGGCGGCCACCTGCTCGTCACCGTCCTCCGGGATATGCTAGCCGGAACGGTGAGGCAACACCTTCTGCGTTCTGCTCCTCCTGTTCACATTTCGTTTCTCCCAGGCGTGGTCCACCCCACAACCGCCCTTGTCGCCGACGCCCCATGCGCGTAGCATCACCGCCGCCGACGCGGTGCTCGACTTTACGGTGATGACCGCGGGGGACATCGTGACGCGCCACCGCGCTATCGGGCATCAGGTACGCTTTCCGTTTCTGCCTGCCTTCCCCACAACTGACGCCCTGCGCGCAGCGTGCGCTGACGACGTGGATGGCATCTGGCATCCGGCTGCACCTCTACGACCCCGCCATCGCCCCCGCGGACACAGTCCCTCCGGCGCTGTCAGATGTACCCGGCGCACTGGTGTACTACAAGCGTGCGCGCACGCTCGTGGTGCGATGCGCAAGGGGCACGGCGCTGGCGGTCCCGCGTGTGAAGAAGGAGCACCGAAGCACGCTCGAGGCCCGCGAGTTTTGGAACGGTGTCGTCCCGAACCCGACGCTCCTTATGCACGGCGAGCTGCGACTGGTGTGCCTCGACAGGGCAGAGACGACGGTTCCAGAGTAATATATTCGTCGGACCGACGCCTAGCTTGAGCTCTGCCCCCAATTCCATTGAAGCCTACCGTTTTCCTTCGCTAGCGGACGTTTTTGAAGAACTAGATTGTACCATTATCAAAGCGCCGTCAAACCTTCCGATTTCTGCCCGGCCCCGTTAGGTAGGTAGTAGGTATATTCGGCTAGTCGGAGGGATAATAAGCTCATCAGCAAATTCGCGCTCAATTCGCGCCATCAACGAGAGCGCGCCGGCCCGCCGGGCGCTTTGCGCCACTGGAACCATTGCGAGTGGAGATATCAGAGGATATCAGATATGCATGCGTTTCTGATCCGAAATTCAATGGGCTCGAATGTATTGCAAAACGGCGAAGGGGCGCTTTTTTTTTTCTGCAACCACCATGCCTCTGTTTTCGACACGACCGCCGACACCCCCACCCGCAGGTATGCGTATCATTCCCTGCACGGGTCTGGATATACCTTATCGCGACACTGTCCTTACCACTGGCCTCATGATTGACGCCAGATTGGATGCCAAAAAACTGGAAGAGACTCTTTCGACACTGATTGAGCACAAGTTCCCCAGAGCGGGAGCTCGTATTGCTTTGAGAAACGGAGTGCGTCACATTAATTCGAATCGGCCTTTCTGCATCTCAAGGCACCTAGATATATGAGTTTCAGATTCCACAGACATTTGGCCCAGACACGCCGCCCGTTGCATTCACTGTGGAGGACCATCCGGAACCGTACCTGTCTCCTGCTCGCCCGGAAGTTCCGCCGGATGCTTCACGCTTCCCAACTTCTCAGCCAAGCTTCTCTCCCATGCCGCAAGTGCAAGAATATGTCAGGAGCAAGTCATGCCCATCTTCTCTTGACGGGTTTCTTGTATCCAACACGCCGGTTCTTCATGTTCACGTCTCTGTCTTCGATGATCTCACATTCATCGGGGTCACGTCCTCGCACATCGGCTTTGACGCGGTTGGTACGGCGATCCTGTTGGAAGCGTGGACACGCTTGATCAATGGGGACGACATCGACGCGATTCCGGGCATGGATTGGCATGCAGCGCCGTTCGAGTGTTTTACAGGACCGACCGCTGTGACGCACCAACGTGGCTGGTTTGATCTCGGACTGTTTTCGATGATCTTATTCACTCTGCGGCTTTTGCTACGGCTTCTACGTGACCCAAAGGAAATCGACTACCTTGTTCGCGTTCCGAAAGTCTTTTTAGACGACGCAAAGCGCGAAATCATGGATGATCTGAAAAGCGAAGGATCCAGCGAGTGGGTGGGAAGCTCAGATGTCCTCATGGCCTGGTGGTTCAAGGTGCGTTGGCTCGTTTCTGCACTCGGTCACTCCCCAGTTCAACCTCTGGATTCCAGACTGCTCTAGGTTATCGCACCGACACCACGCCGATCCACGTCCACTTCCCCGTCAATCTCAGGGAGAAACCTATCTTCCCGGGCGCGACCACCCTCGGCACACCATATGTCAACAACGCTATATCGCGCATTGCTATACCCCCGATACCCGCCAACGCTTTCGGAAAAGAGTCCCTCGGCGAACTCGCCCTGCGCATCCGTCGAGGCATCACAGTTTATAATGCAGACCTGGCCGGCATTCAGGCAGACCTCCACTGGCGCTGCGCTTACCCTCTCAAGGTTCACCTCCCTTGTCCACCACACGGGGAGTTTGCAGTACAGACCAACTGGCGCGTAGCTAGGTTATCTGAGCTCAATTTTTCCGGGGCCTGCGAATCCGACCGAGAGCAAAAGGCACATGTGGTGTTTGTTTTACTGGTTAAGACCTCGAAGGCGTGGGTTCCTAGTCGAGGAAACGGTATGATTTTCAACGAGGACGATGACAATATCTGGATGGCAGAGCTTCAAGGATCAAAGGATTGGGAAAACATTCGTCGAGGCGGGAGTATCTTGTTTATAGATTTAGGTACATCATAAATACACATTTTTATGCTCTACTTTGCGGACCTTAGACTCTTTTCGCTGGAGGTCGTGGAAGTCGGTGTTCCATAAAGCTGCAAACTCAGCTGATACCCAACGAGCTTTGTTCATCGTTACACTACCGTTGAAAAAATTCCTTTTCCCGTGGCGTTGGACACGTAGCGTCTTGAGATTTCGCTCGAAGTATTTCTGTAGCTTTCAAACATTATCCTATGAGAATAGCTCCCTGAGTTATTTATGTTATTTATATCTTAACAATCCATGGTTTATTTTTAACTACTATCTGATTGCGGCATAGCGTATCGTGCACGTGACCGTGCTGCCGTTGTCCGCCGCGGCATTCTTGAATTTCTTCGGCAAGTTCGGGGTTTCGTCCGATATCCTGCACGAGGAGATTCTCCACATCATGTTTCTGAGCATTCCTCCCACTTACCACGAGGTTCCATGTCGTCCTCAGAGATACAAGAGCCAGGAACCGCCCAAGCCACCGCTGGAACAGCCACTCCGAAGAGTACCAATGGCCATGCTGTCGAGCTGACGGATCAGACCAACAGATTGCCCTTCAAACAGCTCCTTCCGATTTTCCTGGGCCTCGGGCTCTGTGTTGTGGTATCCACTCTCGACTCGGTCATCGTTGCAACCACGATCCCCACAATTTCCGCCGCGTTCAATGCCGGTTCCGTCGTTTCATGGGTTCCATCTGCGTATCTCTTGACTTCGACATGCTTTCAGCCACTTTATGGACGGCAGGCGTTTTTTCTTCTCGACGTCCCCAACATTTGACACACCAACCAGATTCTCTGATATCTTCGGACGCAAGACCGCGCTCTGCATTGCAATGTCGCTGTTTATGCTCGGAAACCTGATAGCTGGATTCTCAAAGACGATCGTTCAGTTGATAGTCTTCAGAGGGTAGAGTTTTCCTTGATTAAAAATCTCCCAATGTTCTGCTCACTGAATCCCAAGGTTTGCGGGTGCTGGCGGAGGTGGGCTCGTGAGTCTGATGCAGATCATTGTTTCAGACCTTGTTAGCCTCCGCGAGAGGTATGGGATTTATAAAAGACAACGGCCGACTGGTACTGACGACCGAGCGTAGAGGAAAATACCAGGGAATCATCGGAGGAGGTAAGTACGTGGGCTAGTCCGCATAACTGGCGTTGCCGACCACTCTGGCTAGTTGTCGCCATCGGATATGCAATCGGACCCGTAATAGGTGGCGCTTTGTCACAAAAAGTCGGCTGGCATGTAGGTGTTGGTTCCCAAGATATCTACTTGGCTGACTTGATACAGTGGTGTTTTTGGGTAACCATCCCCATTTCGTTCGTTGCAACTTGTGTGGTCGTTTTCAAATTGCCTCTGAAGCCTGTTCGTGGTGAAATTCGCAGGTGGGCTGATATTAACCCTACAACTCTGGAGATCACTCGGAACTGACGGCCAGGAAGCAAATTGCTGGCGATAGACTATGTGGGAACGCTGCTTACCCTCATTGGATGTGCGCTATTGATGTTGCCACTTATATGGGTTTGTTCTTTCTATTTCGATGTTCGGGACCGTTCCGATACTTCCATAGGGCGGTGTGATTTTCCCATGGAAATCTTCGATTGTCCTCGCGCCGCTGGCCTCGGGGTTCGTCGTTGTAGGTATTTTCTGCCTGTGGGAGTGGAGGGGGGCGCGGCTCCCGATAGTGCCGAGTGCGTCATTTTTTCGAACCCAAGACACTATAAATAACCTCGGTCCGCCAGTGTACATCTTCAAACACTCTACCGTATCGGGGGTTTTCATAGGTACAGTAGCCACGTTCCTCGACGCGTCTACCGGTAGTAATCTGTTTTCCTCTTCTCACAGCAATGTTTATCAAGTGCGTGGCGTCTTTCCTCGATCGTGCGTTCCGTGACATGGCTTGCAGCGGCTTCGTGTTCTTCTCCACCCTGTATTATCTTCCGCAATTTTTCCAAGTTGTGCTCGGATATGACCCACTTCATGCTGGTATTACTTCTTCTTTCTTGATCAGGACGGTCCCTCAACTCATTCAAGGCGTGTTCCTCGTTCCACTTCTTGTCACCCAAATCATCGCAAGCTGGGGTGCAGTAGGTCCCTGAATTTTATTAGGATTATGTGATTATCATTTTCTATTCAACGAAGGGTATGCTCGTGAGCCGTACTGGCCACTATCGAGTAAGCCAATCTCCGTAATTCACCGCTCGTGTTGGGCTGATTTAGATGCAGACAATTATACACGTGGGATTCGGCGTCTGGTCCATCGCCTGCGGATGCATATCCACCATCCAACCTGAGACGTCCAAGGCCGTCTTGGTGGTGTATATGTTGCTAGCCGGCATCGGAGCCGGACAGGTCTGTAGATCCGCCCTCTCTTCCTTGGTTGACTTCCTGAGCGTGTTTTCTAGACGATGCGTGAGTGTAACTCACTATACCTATCACTAGTGATCTGAATCTAGGGTCAACCCCGGGCAGAAACGACGACGGTGGCGGCTCAAGCGAGCGTCGCAAGACGCGATATGTCGGTCGTCACTGCGATGCGGAACGTATGCATTCTTTGAGGTGTTTCTCCTTTAAATCTGATAGTTAGCTATAGTTCCTCCGTCTATTAGGGGGTACTCTATCCCTAGCCGTCGCGTCGACTTTGCTGAACAACAAGCTCCGCACCGCGATGCAGGCTCTCGCCATCCCCGCATCCGACATAGCTAAAGTCATCGATGACCCCACACTGCTGCACAACCCGGCGAGCATTGGGCTCTCTGAGGCCATTGGCACGGATATCCTGAATCGCGGGTACACCAAGGGATTCAGCTCGCTATTTATCATGAACGCCTCCCTGACGGCTTTTGCGACGCTGGTGAGTGTGGTGATGATCAAACACAAGGAGCTGGTACGCGGAGACGAGGAAGCACTTCGCCAGCAAGCGATCAGGGAGGGCCTCGAGAAGAAGATGGGGAAGAAGGCAGGCAGTGGCGTGGTGACTCCGGCGAGCGACTCCGCAGCGACGCCGAGAGACCTGGAGAGCGGGGTTCCGGCGAAGGGGGACGATCTAGAGATGAATGGACTGTCGAAGAGGGAGGTGACGAACGATGACACGGTGTAGGAGTAGTTGGGCCATGGCTCCAGTGTTTCTCCGTCCCCCGTAGAGTTAGCTACTTCATATAGTCTTTTCAACCAGGTATGCCAGCGCTGCCGCGGCCGCGCCTCGTTGAAGAATCGGACTTGTATCTATCGCCGGAGGTTGGTAACAAGGACATATGAGGTCAGATCATAAGGAAGTAACCCGGCCAACCACGATGGATGCAATCTTTTCTAATCCATGTTTCTGGATATTTATTCCCTTGAATTCATCACACACATTGGAGTTGAACTTGTTCCGAAAATTATTTTGAGAAAAAAGCCAAGTTTATACTCTTACAACTCTAGACCGTACTTAAAGACAGATGCTGACTCTGCCTCCGTTCATCCCTCAGCAAAGCTAGATGAGAGATTCATTGAAAGGGACAAAAAAAGGACAAAAATCGCTTCATTCCGGAAGCATCACCGTTGAAGATATCTGGATCTCCATTCGGCCCCTCGTCACTTCGAAGTTACGTGAGCTACTCTGAAGGCTGAGCGCTGAATGTTCGCGTCTCACGCGAAGAAGTTGCACCAAAGTTGCATGTCCGTGAAGAAAAGCCGAATTAAGCCGAAGCCGAAGAGTTTTGGCCGCGGCGATCATTATTAACTGATTGGAGAGGTTTGTCCGCCGCGGCCCAGGACAAGTTTGTCCACCATCCACTGTGGGAAGTAAAAGAACTCGAATGTAGTACCCTAAAAGGACTCACATGTAGCGCTACTCGATACTACATCTGAGTCCTTTTGGGAACTCAATTGGAGTGCTTTTCTGCAAAAAACCGGCTCCATATGAGTGCCTTAGGCGCTCAATGCGAATACCTTGAGGTACTCAATCGGAGTGCTTCGGGTACTCCAAGGGAGTGCTACGCACTTCATTTGAGCACTTAGGCACTCCTTCTGAGTACCTCAGGTACTTAATGGTAGCGTCAAGACACTGTCCCTGATTACTTTAAAACTAGTATGATAATTTCAAAAATATTATATTCAATTCTACGTAATATGTACACAACTAATCGAGAGTTATCGAGCGCCGATAGACCCTAGTTCCCGCGGCCGGTGTATCCAGGTTTCACCGCACCATGAAGATGTTGACTTTGATGAGCCGGCAGCTGGGAAGCGCGGCGTGGGCGACTGAGGTCAGCGAGAATGGACGAGTTGGATGACGTTGAGGTGCGAACGGCCGGAGTGTCGTAGATGGATAGCGGCGCGAAGTTAAGAACTACATTCAAAGAGTACGCTGCGGCGTACCTGGTGTCGGGCGCGCAGCGTGGCGCGAGCGTTAACAATGGGGGACGTGCTAGGAGGCGAACCCGTCAGTTTGTGCGAGGGAGGGAGGGAAATAATGGAAGGAAAAAAAGAAGAAGCACTCACGCAGACGCCTACGCCCCGCTCGAGGCCCCCGTCCCATTCACACGTGCGCCCGTACCCGTCGCACTCGCGCCCGCGCCGGTCCCGGTTCCACTCGCCCCCGTAGCGGTCGCAAACGCAAGGGCGGAGTTCGGCGCGGCAGGGATGGATCAGTCGGAACTGGTAGCGAAGACGTCGAATGTTATTGATGTTGACGAAGGTGAGGATGTAGTGTAACCATCCCTGGGTTGGGTGCCACGGGGTTAGTTTGACGTGTATTTCACAGATAAGATACGCAGGAAGAGGAAGGGACGAGTGGAATGGGGAGTGGGGACAAGGAGGAGAGGAGGAGAGGAAGGAAGGACGCACGCATGCACGGGCGGGCGGTGACGGCGATGTTGTCGTTCGCGGGGATGATGTTCGCGACCGCGAGCACGTTGTTTTGTGGCCTCTCTCTCAGCTTACTGCTCAATCTAGTAAGGGAAGAGGACGCACGACGGACGGGTAGTTCAGATCGATGGTGAACCAGATGGGAGGCTCGTGGCGGAGTTAGACGAACGGGTCTGAAAATGCGTTGGTCCGGGTGATGTTCATCATTTGAGTAGAAGTGACGGACCTCGAGTTGATTGACAGCGCGAGGACGGACGACGCGCTCGGAGCGAGGGCGAAGCTATCATACCTCCGTTAACGAAACTCGGAGATGTTGAGATGCAACTACTGCTTACCTGATTTTCGTGACGGCGGGCGTACAAGGAAAGTGGGTCGAGGGAGGGACGGGGAGGAGGACCAGAACGGTGACAGATGGAGCGTGGTACGAGTTAAACAGATACTAAACAGATTTTAAGTAAACAGCAAAACAAAACTAGCTAAGCACGGAGAGATGAGGGCGCACCGAGTTCAGCGGTTGTCGGCTTCGCAGACGCGCGGACGCAACTGAGGCTCAGACGCAGATACGCAGACGCAGATGCGAGAAACGGACGGGGACACCGTCGAACTCCTCTCGTGCAAGAGAAGGAGGTAATTAATGGCTTCCATGAGCGACGACTCGCCCGCCCGAAACACGCTGGTAGAGGGCTTGGGATACGCGCATCGACGCTGTTCGACCGCCCAGCCGCCACAGAGGAGCGTAGAGAACCGAGAGTCGAGGATGGAGTCAGTGACGACCTTGGAAAGAAAGATAGGGAGAATCAAGGAGATGATTGTCAATACCATTCACCAAATGAAGTCGTACCGACATTTTCGCTTGGCAAGCATGAATATATGCGAAGATCGGGGTGCACGGGAGGTCTAAGGCATGGAATAAGACTCGTATATTATGATTTGGAAGAAAACGAGACAGGGACAAGAGACTTACGCGACCTTCTTGGTAGAACAACAAATCCGCCGATAGGGAGGTCGATTTCGTTGGAAAGGGTATTTGAAGTTGATAATACGGTGTAAGATGACTGTATATACCGGCCTGATCCAGCGCTGGGCCAAATGAAACGTGCGATGGTGCGCGATGAGCGAGATCGTGGTGGTGGAAGGTAAGAAGCGGAGTTTGAAATCGCGACCACGTGACATTGATTTGGCGCGATTCGGCTTCCGATTTGCAAGCTTTGCGTTTTTAGTGGACATAGTATTATTGGATGTAACAATAAGTTGTATTCAGAATCCTCACAGAGGTTTTGAGAATAGTTTGGAGCCAGGGAACATCAAATATAATGAAAATACAGGGAATGGCGTGCAGACAATGCCAGACATTGCTACAGTGAGTTGGGCTCGCGAGACATTCGGGAGCGCTTATGCTTGGATTCTAATGGGGTTCCCATGAGAAATAGCGAGGCAATTTTTGTAGAGGCTTAAGGTGTGCTATGCCATGCGTGTTCTTTTCTCGAACAAATGCAGTATGAGGTACTTACCTGAGAACATGTATAAGTGGATTACTGATCCAGGTAGGATCGCGACTAATGGAAATGTGAGTATACAATGGTCCTTCGTATTTCGGATACAAAAATAAGCATCCATCACCCGGTTCCTCCCCCTCTGCCGACAGTACAAACTCGGGCTTTATCAGGCCACCCGTCTGGTCTATAATGACCCACCTCTCCCGAGTTTTGAATTTTCGTACAACTGCACTGACAGATTGAAGGTCCGCAACTATGGAGTTGAGAATCTGTGAATATTACGCAACTATCTCCTGGGAGGCATCCTTGCCACTAGAGCACGGTGTAAGGAGAGCCAACAGTCGGGCCTGGCCGACGGAAAATGCGCCCAGATCTTACCAGCTGGTAGCTGACAAACCAGGATTTCCTCCAGTTGGCCATAATACACCTATTGAACCCATTCAAGTTGATTTTCGGGTTCACACCGTACCTTGACCTTTGTGTCAAACTAGCAATCCATCAGAACAGCAGAACATTTAGACCAGCACACTTACTCGCACATATAAGTTATCCCTCTCGGAAATTTCCCCTCTAACTGGAATTGCCGCAGCCTTGATGGAATCCCCATCGACAATTCGTACCTTCCCCCACCGAGGCATGACCTCAGGTAGCAACATAAGCATCATGTTCAGTGGTTTGCCAAGAACATTAGAGAAGTAGCGTGCAACCTTGTGCCGAGTGTCTTCACTGGGGGCATGCTTTTTCTGGTATGGGGTTCGGAGGATTTGAATGAGGACCTGGAAAAAAATGATGTGCGTGAGCAAGAGATTAGCAACAATTGTTAGCCTATGAAGAACTCACAGCGGGGTTAAACATGCTCGGACTGCGAGGGACCCGCGGCACGTCGGCCAAATATCGCAAGTTCGTCAGATAGATCATATCTTACCCCAATCTGCTCCATGTAGGCGTAGTTCAAGACACAGTTGTTGAGATTCACCCAAGGAAAACGTTTGGAGCTCAATCCTCTCTTCAGAAAGCTATAATATCGTTGCATGAAGGACGTCCAGGTTGCCCAAGAGGGCCCACAGACCCGGATATCCTGGAAAACATGAAGCAGGCCGTGCACAGTGAGAGGGCAGGCACAGAGGCTATCTTCCCGATCCTGGCAGTAATATCTGAGATTAGCCCGTCAGTCCAAAAGTCGTGAATGTGCAGTGAAGAATTACCTTTCGTAAGTTTCCACCCAACTTATAATGCGGTCATTGACAATGTCGATTCCATCGAGCGTGTTGGTAAATAGAAGACAACTCTTAATGATTTCGCTGAGTTGGCAGGCGTGGAGATGATACTTGGCGTCGGAGAAACGCCCTTGGAGCCCAGGTGTCATATAAACAAACCAAAAGCACCACGCCTCGGCCGTGAACTTCCCAGGGCCACCAGCCAGTGAGCGATATTTTCATCGAAAACTTCCCATTCATCGGCGTCGAAAACGGCCCTTCCGTCATTATCCAGCTCTTGGTCGGATTCTGCCAAGGGGTCGACAGATTCGGCCACATTCTCCATCAGAGGTTCGTCATATTCTGGTTCGAATAGCTGAGGCTCAGACAATTAATCTGGATCCGGAGAGGGCATAGGGACATTGGCGTGGGTTCGAATGGGATTGAGAAGTTCAGAGGGTGGGTCGAGGTCCATTGGAACGGTCTCAGGTTCATCTTCTTATTCGGAAGGCACGATGGAGTGGGGGACTTTTTGTGATGTTCATGCCGTGTTCTTTTCGTGAGCAGTATTCCACATGTGGGACTACAGGGACAGTATTTCTTCTCCTTTGATTTGGATTTTCCAGGCAGGGGCATGGTCGCGATGAAGAGAAAATTGGCTGTGCACATCCAACATAATTGAATTATTTGTACACACCAAGGACAGGGATCATACACGACGTCTGGAGAGGTAGTTCAATGCAGGATATAAAGGCGGAAGGGAGACACGAGAGGGAACAAGTACGCGGCGTTCGCACGGAAGGACGAAATGGCGCTGTAAGCGGTCAATAGCTTGAGAAAATTCAAGCTGACACTGCAAGGCCCGTGGTCTCAAGTAGATTGGATAGTTTGCAGCATATTTGAAGCCTCACGGTGTGTAGCGAGCTGGATGCGGGACAGAAACTCGTCGTTGCAGAGTCGCGTCAAGCGCCCGCCAAGACTTGATCGGGATTGATCGGCGGCAATACCCGCGCCGGGTATCGGCCCGGATTTAAGAAATGAATGACTACCTTGTACGAACACTGATTCTTGGTTCTTTCTAGGAGCACTTTTATTGAGTACCCTAAAGGAAC
This sequence comes from Mycena galericulata, assembly GCA_029289565.1. Taxonomy (NCBI): domain Eukaryota; kingdom Fungi; phylum Basidiomycota; class Agaricomycetes; order Agaricales; family Mycenaceae; genus Mycena; species Mycena galericulata. The sequence goes on along the minus strand of JARKIA010000360.1, from coordinate 106,247 downwards.
TCAGAGGTAGTACCCAGGAAGTAGTACCTTCGACGACGCTCGGATGAAGTACCCTGAAAAGGACTACAAAATGATGACATCAATGGCAGTGCTTTTTTCACGTAAATAGTGCTTACGCACTCCATGTGAGTACCTTTACTTCCCACAGTGCATCATCCTATCCTTCCAACATTTTACTTTGTCCACAAACCCGGACACTTGCCAGCCGACGGCAAAGAGCCTTTCAAGTATAGTCCCGGCCCACCTATTTCCGCCCTGGCCTTGTCTTCAATGAAACTTGAATCCTGATGGTCGTCCTCTGTGGGCGTACTGTTCGGCAGTGATTATTGTCGCTTCTTGTTGAGGTCTCTGGTCTGTGTGTCGCGCTTATCAGGTCTTATTGTACTGGACTACAACGTCTCCTTCAACTGCATCTTCGTTGTCTCTATGCGCCGGCGGTTATTATAGGGCGTATGTCTTAAATGGCCCTCCTGCTTTCATTTGGTTCAATCCGCCGGCCCCAACGACAAAGTTCCAAAGAGTTCACTTCGCTATCATGCCTCACCCTGGGTACCTTATCAAGGCAGTGTCTCCCTACGCGCCTCCTCCTGCCCATCCGTTAAAATCGACGGTCTCATATGACTTTCTCTCTGCTGCCGACGAGGTATGCATCAAACGCTGGCTGTCGAATCGACTGCATGACCCACGAAGCGCACTGCCCCACATGCCGGGCGGGTTTCCATTCCACTACTCTGTCGATGGACGTGGCGGGGGAAGTCTCTCATACGAGCCATATGAATTCTGCGAAGAAATTCCCTCGAATGTACTTGCAATGAGCGGTCCACCCAGGCGTTATTGGGCAACCTTTTCGTTTACAAACCACACCGAAACCAAGTCGTGCGGCCATGGCCACCGGGATCATCATTGTTCAAAAAGGCCCAAGCGATATATGAGCTGGCGTGCCTATGTAGCTGTGCGTGACATGTCGTATTACCGGAGCGATATTCGTACGTCCCCTTTCCTAGGTTTCTTGGAACTAATTTCAACCCCACCCCAATCCAGGACATCTTCCACTTCTGCACGTCGAGCTCGACCCAGCGGTCCTCGACACTTCGTATGGCTACATACTCAAAAATGACCCTCATGTAGTCCTACGTGCCATGGGCGTCTCACTGGATAAAGGGCTTCCTATCACTATCAAACTCGCAGATCTGTCGTATCCTAGAGAGATTCTGTTTTTTGGAACCGACGGATCGGGGAAACGACACCTGCTACATACAAGCAAGCTTCGTATTTCGCAATCATGAGGTGCGTCTAGAATTGGTTAGATGGTGACCGGTCCCGACGATTCTGTAGTTAATCAAAAAAATCCTTGAAATCATCTCAGTTTCAATCCAATATTCCTCGCGAGCTAGACGTGCGGTAAACCCTGGAGTTGTGTACCAGTATTGTGTATGGATAGTGTACTTAGTCGAGCAGCGAGGGTGTAATGGAAGTAACATAACATGTACGAAGCCGCTAATCTTGAACTGTCAAGTCTTTCCACTTCGGAAGACCGAAGAAACCAGGGAGCGATTCCCAAAATTTTCTGCCGCTAGCTCCGAAAGCCTTTTTGCCAGCTTGTAAGCATGCAGGGCACAATGCATCCGACCAATCCTCATCCCATTGGTCGAGTGCAAAATAACGAAATTCGTCGGCGGCATAACCCCAAGTCACGCTGCGACGTATGCCATGGCGCTGGTCGGTGCATGTCAGTGACGTGCACAATTCGTGCGGGATGACACTGCGGCAATCACTATTGTCTGTTTGATGTCATTTGGAAGGATGATGCGAGATCCATCGGGGCGCTGAGGTCCTCTGAGGAGTTTCTCCTGCCCATCGCATCCGCAAATCAGCCCTCGGAAATCATAAGGAGCGAACCAAGGACTCACCAGTGTGAAACCGCGCAGACAACAGAAAGCAATTGTTGGTATGCTCGACTTGATTCCAAATTCATACGCCAGGTTGAGGAGGTCGACCGCAATTCCAGCACGCGATTCTATTGGCGTGGGATCCCGAGCGGCGTTGAAATTCAACCAAGCATCGAGCTGATTAGGGAATTCGTAGCGGATACGCCGAGTCGCGTTTTTTACGGCCGCGGAAATATCATATTTCCTGCCTAATCGTAGCATGGACGCGATAACATCGAAAGACAGTGTGTCTTGCTCTTGAAATCTAAGCCAGAAAATTAGAGGAAACCCACGGAAACACGGACGAGGGTCTTACGGATCATAGAGGACGCCAAGAAGCAGTTCCCAGTCCTTCGCAGTATCAGACACCTGCACGATCGGACAGCCTTCTACAGCTACTTCATTTGGAGGCTGCGGCACGGAGAACATGTCCTTGAATACGGGCGATTGCTGAGCCAGGACATCGCGATTTACACGGAATTGTGTGGATTCTGCTTGGAGAATGATGTCGCCGTAGGGCATCCAAATTTTGGAATGAGTGGGGCTGGACTCGGGTGTCTCCAGATCTGCTCTTTTCCTCTTGGCGGAGGGAGTAGTCTCAGACATTGTCAAGGCAGCAAGCAGGAGCAACGAAAGGAATGACCCGACTCGATGGATGAGTGCAGATGAGTGCTTGAAACAAAGAGCCGCGGTCACGCCCGACGTGACGATACGCGTAGACAACAAATTATATACTATAGTAGAGGGAGGCGCAAGAGAGGCGGCTACAGGAAGCTAATCCATATCTTTCAGATTCTTCCACTCCGGCAGTCCAAAGAACGTTGGAAGTAATTCCCAACCTTTCTCGCGACTTGCGTTGTAGCTGGCTCTGGCTGCGGATTCACAAACTTGACACAGTTTCCCCGTCCACCGGCTATCCCAAACGTCAATAACATAACTCAAATCAATCATCCGCTTTTCCCCCCAAGCAACGGTATGGTTTAAAGCCAACCTCTGTTGGCTGCATCTAGATCGCGACAGGCAAGACGTGTGCGGAACGACGGCTTCGTCTTCCAGCCAGGCCAAACTCTCGTGCTGGAAGATAATGAGTCTTTCGACGGCAAGGGCCAATATAAGCTTGATGGTATCGGAGAGGATTACGAAGGATCCATCGTTACGTTTGACACCAGTAAAGAGTGTTTCCTGAATGACATGTTTATTCACGACTCAAAATGCAAAGAAATTGGGAGCGTATGTACCAGTTTGTTGCCTGACAAGCAAGCAAGAGCCAGGGACGGTATACTCGGGAGAATACCACATTCAAAGCACAGGTTCAACATATCGACATAAACAGCGGCGCCAGCTTCTATATAGACCAAAGTATTGGGTGTTGCTTGCCATTCTTGGAGCTCAGCAGGGAATTCAGAGCGAATGCGGGCCACTGCGTCATCTTTGGCCTTTTGCATTTCGTATTTCCTTCCTAATCGTAGCATGCACGCGACAACGGGAAATGGCAATTTCGCTTTGTCGATAGATGGGAATCTGGATGGGCATATGTTAGACGAGTATAATGAGTAAGATTCATGAGCTCACGGATCATAAAGAACACCAAGAAGTAGCTCCCAATCCTTCGCAGTGTCGGAGACATGTACGACGGGACAGCCCTCTACGGTCGGCTCGTTTTGAGGCTGTGGAACAGAGAACATATCTTTAAATACGGGCGATTGCTGAGCCAAGACGTCACGGTTCACGCGGAACTGAGTAAATTCAGCCTGGAGAATGATGTCGCCGTAGGGCATCCAGATTTTGGATCGAGTCGGAACGGGGATGGCGTCCGAGTCTGCTTCTCCTGAGGTATCCGTCGTGTCGCTCTTAGGTGATAGGGAAGAATCTGACATGTCAATGGGCGACTTCACAAGAAGCAGCAAGTGCCGCGAACTGGGGAACAAAGACAAGATTGAGGCAAGACGAAAATAACGATAGTCACGCGTGTCACCAAATCATCCGATGTGACGGTACGTGAATGACATGGGTCGCGTCCCAGTCGCGTCTCGTATATTTTGTATATATTGAGCGACTTGTCGGCGTGGGGAGAATAATTCCAAGATAAAGACACTTCTTCAGCCTGCTTCCGAGGTCTGATTCACTGAATGGAGGCAAGGTAAGAATAGTCTTCGAGCATCATCGGAGACGGAGACGGGGTCAGGAAGAAAGTTAGCTGCAGTGAGGCCTCGACAAGCCTTCGTAAAGTAGGTAGCTTTTGATAGTCAATTATCGTCGCATACAGCCTCAAAATAACAAAGATCCTGCCACCCTGGCAAAACCAAAGAAGCTGGGAAGCACTTTTCATCCTTTTTTGCGACTGGCATTATACATGTAGCTTTTCCTGGCAGCCGCTTCACATACATCGCATAGTTTCCCTGAACAATTCTTGTCCCACTCGCGGGCTGTATAACTCAAACACATGAGCATGTGAGGCTCCGACCAGGCGACGGCGTGGTTCAGAACCATTTTCTGGCGGTTGCATTTGGATTACGACTGGCACAGAATGTGGGAAATGTCGCTATCGTCAGCGGGCCAGGCCAAACTTTCGCGTTGAAAGAGGACAATTTTTTCGACGGCAAGGGCCAATGCAAGTTTGATGGTGTCGGAGAGGATCACGGAGGATCCATCGTCACGTTTGACTCCACCAAAGAGTATTTCCTGAATGACAGGTTGATACACGACTCGGGGCAAACAGAATGCATCCATGATCAAGGTAACGTACTAGTCTGGTGGTTTGTAAACAAGCAAGAGCCATTGTTGGTATACTCGAACGAATGTCGCATTCGTAGGCGAGTTTCAGAAGATCTGCAAACATGCCTCTGTAGAAATCGATCTTCTCGAGCACCGATCTATACGTCCACTGCCTCTGGCTACAAGGAAATTCATATTGGATCCGTGACCACGGCTTCCTTTTCGGCCTCGGAAACTCCATATCTTCTGCCCAAACGTAGCATAGAAGAAATAACTGCTAAAGACCGAGAGGGTGGAACATTGAATCTAAAGAAGACATTAAATGAATAAGCCGAGACATGATGCATAAGTTGTACTGTACTCACGGATGGTAAATTACGTCCAGAAGTAGTTCCCAGTCGTTCGCACTGTCGGAGACGTGGATAATCGAGCATCCCTCGACGCTGGGCTCGTTCGGAGGCTGCGGAACGGCAAACATATCTGCAAATACGGAAGATTGGTGGGCTAGAACGTCGCGATTGACACGAAACTGGGTGGTGGATTCGGCCTGGAGGACGACGTCGCCGTAGGGCATCCAGATCTTGGAGCGAACCACCGGAGTTGAACCGGAATCGGGATCATGAGGTTCGGAATCCATTCTCCTCCTCTTGCCAGCCGAGGGACCACTGTCTGACATGTGTCGAGCAGCAAAGCAACTGTCAAGAATGGGGTAAAGAGGCAAGGGGCACTCGTCACACTGAGAGTGATCGTCGGATGGGACGGTCTGTTGCATGTAAGTATAACCTACTCAGTGGCCCGTATTCATAATTTTTCTTGGTGATTTTTGACGCCGAATTTGTGAACGACGTCGAACCTGGTTGATCGCTATGTTCCAAACGCGGATATTAGTGCTCATCGTCGAGCACGGTGGCGACCACTGAAGCCCACGACTTGATGACCGCCAAACAAAATGAGAAATGGCTCCATCTGTAATCACCCATCTTCAAACGCGCAGTGGTTGAGGTGGAAAGATGCCGAATACGGCAACTTGGTACTAGAGGCCACGTGATCGTCCTCCAACCGTCTCGCCATGGACACCTCTTTCCAGGGCCAATCCACCGCGTCGCCGCGTCGGCCAGACCTAAAACGAAAGCTCGTTGTCGTTGGGGACGGTAATCCATCCATAAATCGCTATGTCCTCCGCTCAATTCTGCTTTCCAAGGTGGCTGCGGCAAAACCTGTCTCCTTATCGTCTACGCCGAAAACCGCTTCCCAGAAGTCCGCTCGCGACTTTTTTTCTTCTTTTCTTTTTCCCTGACGCGATCCTCAGGCATACATACCGACGGTCTTCGAGAACTACGTGACGCAGGTCCGATTCGAGGGCAAGGACATCGAGCTCGCGCTGTGGGACACAGCGGGCCAGGAGGAGTACGACCGTCTGCGGCCGCTGAGCTACCCGGAGAGCGATGTTATGCTCATCGTTTTCTCCATCGACTTTCCCACTAGCCTTGCCAACGTGCAGGATAAGGTGCGCGTGTACCACCTTTCCACTAATGCTCATCTCACCTCGTGTGCAGTGGTTCCCCGAGGTCGCGCACTTTTGCGAGGGCACACCACTTATCCTCGTCGCCACCAAGACCGACCTCCGCCGCGACGAGCAGACGCGCCGCATGCTCGGCGCCCAGGGCCTCGCTCCCGTCTCCCCCGAGCAGGGCGCCGCCGTCGCTAAAGACATTGGCGCAAAGTACATCGAGTGCTCCGCAAAGACTGGCAGCGGCGTCCACGACGTGTTTAACCTCGCCCTCAAGGAGAGCATGCGACGACAGTGGGGGAGGATCGTCAAGCAGCGCCGGTGTGTCGTCACATAACGTCCGTCTCGGGCCTCGCGTCGGTGGCGGAGATGTGAGAAGGCGGCGGTAGCGGAGCCGGCGGCAACCCCGGAGAACCCCAAGACGTTCCCGAGTGCGAAGGACGTGCAGCTTGCCGCGGTGGGGACGATGGACACGACCGCGGCAGGTTGGGGTCGACTCCAACGAACGTGAAGGGAATGGGCGGTGGTGATAAGGGGGAAAGTGGCGCTGGTACGGCACTATGCTTCCAGTCGCTGCATTCTACGTTAACGCCGGCCTATAGATGCGACGCGCAAAGCGGGCAACACCGACGCGCATAGCCCGGAGAAGGAACAGCGCTTGCAATTGTTGGGGGACAGCAGGAGGGAGCGGCGGTAGGTGCATTTAGGGGATTTACGGGGTCTGCGACCCGAGAATCAGACGTACTAGGTGAAGAATATTATGTTGGGCTTGAAATGTGTGCTACCGGGCCTCGAAAGTAAGGTGTGCGCATGCGAGGCATGCACCTAGTTAACACAGGGCACGGATTCCAATGTGTAGTATGACGGCAATGCAAATCCAGGAGAAGCGGGAGATGGATACACGAAGGTAAAGTGGACAAAAGCAGGCAGCAGGCAGCATGCGTCACTAAACGACAGGCACCACATCAGAAGCGGGCACAAATTTGGACACAGGATAAGGAAGGGGGCGGGAGCACCGATATTGCGTAGAGAGGCAGTCAGTCCAGCCATTGTGCCGGGGGCGCGCAAGAATAAGCTTAAGAGGCCTTCCGGGGCAGAAGAAAGCGAGCTGTGGTATGCTCGACATGGGCGGATGGCAGATGAGCATCCGGTGCTTTCCGCTCGTAAACCCTTCCTAACGTGCACCGCGCCCCTCGCGCGGGGCGCCGCGCACAGGATATCGAGAGCGGAAGAGGGGCTCACGGGATGCCTATTCGTCGATTCGTATACGGAGCATGCCCGCAACTCGTCACTCAGAGCGACGAAGGCACTCGTGTCACTTCAGCGGAGTACGCCGATACAGGGCGCGGGGGCTTGACCATGGATGCGTTGGCTAGGGGAGCCTGCCACCGCGACGACGTCTCTGCTTTACGGACATTCAGCTGAGAGGCGAAGATGTACGGTGGGTCACCACCGTCCGCTTCATGGTCATGCAAATCAGCCGCCGTGCAACGATTCGAATGGGCGGGGACGCTATATACCACGCCCACACTGCTCTGACAAAGATGCTTCTGCCCACATTCGCAAAACAGCAGCAGCGCGCCAGGCCCGCCATAGGCAAGATGCGGCTTCCCGGGCTAAGCGATGAGCGAGGGCTCCATTCCCAGGCGATTTCCGGTCAGTCGGTTCGTTGCACGGTGAGAAATGGTGTCGGTATCGATGGGTCTTTGTCGGTTTTGGGACGGATGCCTTGCAGCTTCACGGGTGATTGGGGTGTGTATGTAGTCGTTGTGGACGGCGTCCCGAAGCAGAAACCGAAGCAGGAGCTTCTTTTCTTTGTCTGTGCGCAAGTCTGTATTGGCGAGTTCCTAAGGACGCCGCAAGTACCTATTTAAGCACGCGCGAAAGCATGAGCGAAACCTATGGAATATACAGGCAAAGAACGCACGCACCGTCGGGGTGCTCAGTGCTAGTCGATGATGGAATCGATGGCTCGCGTCAAGGCGGCTCGCGAGGACGCAGATATCCCTCCTCCAACGTGCACGGCGGGAACCCTATTTTGCCCAGCTCCGAACCTGACGCAGCCGTCGTCCTCCCAATACATCCGACGCCGTCCGGTATTATACCGCACGCAGGTGCACACCTCGTACGCCGAGAATGATACCACGGCGGAGGCGTTTTGGGTACTCGGGTATCGCATACAGCGGCAGGCAGCATTGGCACTAACAGCTACAAGCCAAGGAGGGGGTTCAGCGCAATGCACATACATGCACCTGCAGCCTGGACCAGGGCCGTCGGCATATACCACCAACGGGGACTCCGAATCGGGCAATATTAGGTGTCGAGATTTTGACCGTCCAGCCCGATGATAGTAAGAGGATGGTCCGGATCGCGCCTTGAACTACGCCCACCACCAGTCCAGTCCTTCGCATCCCCGCAAAACGAGAATGCGCGCGTCCCCGTCTTCGTCGAGCATGCCGTCCTTGGACGTCCTACTCGCTGACACGCCAGGACCGCACCTCCGCATCCTTGTCGCTCCCGCAGTCCGACGACGCATGACCGTCATCGCTCGAGCCCAACACCCCATTCGCTCGCGAGGCACGGTCCAGGGGTGCTGCTATCATGAACCAGGTCGAGCTTCTCTGCGTAAGCCCGGTTTGGCCTGCAGGCGGCGGATGTGCGTGAGTTGGGCGGGGTCGCGGAGGGTTGGAGGTCCCGTATATGTGTGGTGTCACGGTGGGGGAGGGATAGAATATATTCTGTGTTCCTCGGCGTCCGCGTTGCGACTCTGTTGCTTGGATCACAGGAGGGCGAGGTGCCGCGGTCTGAGCCTGCGTTTGCGGTGCCGGCTTGCTAGGTAAACACGGACACAGGTACACCTTCCGTCCCTCAGTCCGCGCTCTTCACCTTGGCGTGGGCCAATTGCAGCTGAAGCGCCCGGCAGATCGCTAGTTGTGACTCAGCCCGAGCTACAGCGGAGACCAATCCACAGGCAGACGCGATTCCGCTCTCAGCGCTGCCTTGAAACGAAGCGACGGTTAAATTGTGTGGATCGACACGGGAAAAGCAAACCGCTAGAGTTGGAGAAAGAAATGCCGTGCCATACGGGAAGGCGCTGTGAGTTTAGGCTTCCCTGCACCTGCGGCAACAACTTGAACAAGAGGCGGACGCTGGACCTCGAGCGTCTCCCAAACGACGAAGCTGCTAGTGCGTCGTCCGCACCCCTGCCGAGGATTTGGGTGACCCTTGCACGTCTTTCTTGAAAAGATTCATTCTGGAGAGACTTGTGAATCATTCTTGCTTTCGTTCCATGAATGGCCTGCAAGGTTGACAAAATGGCGGAGGAATGGTTGACGCGTGGCGGTGCAGTGACCATCACTGTGACCAGAGGTGACTCCGCGATCACATGACCGGAAGCGAAAGTTGACGGTTCTCCGTCTTGCCACCACAACCTACCCTTTTCTTGGTTTCCTTGCGCCATGGCAGGCGCCTTAAGCGGCCACATAATCAACTCATACGAATCATCCGTCTCGAACCAGTCCATCTGTACCGACGGCCTCATATCCTTCGCCCCGGGCATGCACGGTGCCTTCAACCCGAACATGCACAGCACCCAGCCGTTCTTGGGCTCAGTATCCATGGGCGGCTTCTCCAATCCTTTGCAGGCATCCACGAGCATGTGCGAGTCCACATACGAGCGCGTCAACCGCCTCCAAGCCAAGCTCAACCAGAAGCTCGGCCCCGAGTTCATCTCGCAACGCCCCGGGCCTGGCGGCGGGCCCAAGCTCACGTACGCGGAGGGGTGGAAGGTTATCAACGTCGCGAACGAGGTGTTTGGGTTCGACGGGTGGAGCTCGAATATCGTGAGCCTCACGACGGACTACATGGACTTCAACGAGGAAACGAGGCGGTACAACGTCGGCGTGTCGGCGGTGATGCGCGTGACGCTCAAGGAGGGTGTGTTTCACGAGGACGTCGGGTACGGCATGATCGAGAACGCAAAGGCCAAGGGGATGGCCCTCGACAAGGTGCGTGCTGCTTGTTTTGCTGTAAATGTTAATTCTGACTGCGTTGTCCGCAGTGCAAAAAAGAAGCAGTCACCGACGGCCTGAAGCGCACGCTCCGTACATTCGGGAACGTCCTCGGCAACTGCCTCTACGACAAGCAATACACCGCCGAGATCGTCAAGATCAAGGTTCCCCCTGTGCGTGTCATACCTCTCTTTCTCGTTCGTTTTGGAAAAAAAAGCATACTGACTGACTGTCGCAGGTCAAACTCGAAAAAGGCGACCTCTACCGCCTCCCCGAACTCTCCACCTCCGCCTCCAACGCTTCCACGTCTGCGTCCGCGTCCGCATCCACCTCGACGTCCGCTCGGACCTCCGCCCCAATTCCCCAACAGCAGCAGCAGCAACAACAAAAATGGCAGCCCCAGCCCGTGCCCCAGCCTAACACCACTAACGCAAAACCCATATCCTCCGTCCCGCGCCACATGCAGGCGCCGCAACAACAGCCGCATCAGCAACAACAACGGCAGCAGCAGCAGCAGCGTGCGGGAACAGGGACAGGGACAGGGCTGCAGACGCCGATCACCACGCCCGCCCCGGAGCGGAAGGCGGTGTCATTCGCGCCGCCAGCTCAGCCGCAGCCGCATGGTGCCGGCGCGCAGTCCAAGACCCCTGTGAAGGCGGAACCCCTACAGCCCGTCCCCCAAGCGCAAGCCCACGCCCCAGACGACGGCGACGAGTCCTTCTTCTTCTCGGACGACGACGCGTTCCTCGCGAGCGTCGACATGGGCGAGGGGGACCTTGGGAGGCCGATTGATTTTGAGGAGGGGGCGGTGGGGGCGCTTTCTGTTGTGTCCGGGGATGGGGAGGTGCTGGATGAGGGGAAGGGGAAGGGGAAGATGAGCCCGCCGCCGCCGCCGCCGCAACAGCAGGCTCCGGCGCCGGTGCAGGACGAGCGCTACGGGCCTATGGGGCTGGGGCGCACTGGGACCGGGACCGGTGCTGGGCAGGCGCAAGGACACGCGTGGCAGCAGCAGCAGAGGGCGTACACTGGACCTGGACACGGGGCCGGGAGCGGGAGCGGCAATGGAGGCGGGAATGGGAACGCCAATAGCGCGCGCATGGCTCCACCGCCACAGCCGCCACAGCGTCACCAACAGCAGCAGCAGCAGAAGCCCGTCTCCTACTCTGGCTCTGGCTCTGGGGCGTCAAGTGTGGCATCGGGGTCGGGGGTAGGGTCGGCGGCCTCGCATCGGAACCAGCAGAATCAAAAGCCGGCGTCGACGGGGGCGCGGGTGGAGAACGTCGTTCCGGCGGCGGCGGCGGGGTTGAGCGGCGCTTCGAAACGCCCGACGACGCCGTCTGTGGGCGGGTTCCATTTCCCGCCGGGGATGCCGGTGGGTGGCTTTCTTTCTTGAGCTTTTTTTCGACCCTCGCGCTGTTCATTCCTTCTCCCTTCGTTCCCCCTCCCTTTTTCCGATTCCTTCCAATTCCCTCCATCCATCGCAAGCTTAGCTGACTGACGGTCCTAGAACCCACTCCTGCAAAACAGCAGCAGACCGCCGCAGCCGATACCGCAGCAGGGCGTGAAGCGGAATGCGGAGGCTATGATGTGCGTGTTACCTCTATTTTGTTGTCGTTTTCCAGTTGCCTGATGGATACTCGTTTTTTACCCAGGGGCGGCGCTTCGAATACGCGGTCCGGCACCAGCGCGGGGATGGGGATGGGGTTGAGCATGGCGGGTGGCGGTGGGGGCGGGACGCGGCAGCCGCTAGGAACGCTCGCGCTCGATGGCCAGCAGCAGCAGCAACAGCAACAGTACCAGCAGGACGCGAAGCGCGTGCGGCGATGAGACGGGCGATGCTGAGTACCTCTTTACTTTTCATCAGATCTTTCTTTCTTTCTCTCTATTCTGCGCACTTTGTATCACCCTATCCACGCACACAATACGCTATTCGCTTGTTTTTGCATATTCATTCATGATGCCAAAGCGCGTCCGATTCCTTGTTTGACTCTCTTTGATGCGTCGCGTCGCGTCGTGTCACGATGTGACCATGCCATGCCACCCTTTGACCTTTAAATTCCCCCCAGCTGGCAACGTGATGTTCCTCCGCCTTGATAACTCCCCCCACCTCGTATTCCGCTCTCAAATACTAACGCGCTCTCCCGACTTTCCTCCCACTCGAACGGAATCTCGCCTTTCACCGCACACAAAGCGGAACAACTTGAACATTATTCAAACCCGTTAATGGAATCCGCCAACGATGCCACCCTTCCCTCGACCTCGCAGATGCGCTCGGAGATCTGGATGCCCTACGGCGACATAATCCTCGAGGTGGAATCGACGCAGTTTCGCGTAAACCGAGACGTACTGGCGAAGCATTCAACCGTGTTCCGCCACCTGTTCGCCGTGCCACAGCCGGCGAACGAGGCAACGCTCGAGGGCTGCCCCGTCGTCCAGCTCTCTGGCGACTCGGCACAGGATTGGGCGCTGCTTCTTGAGGTGCTCTACGATCCGTGAGTCTGGATTTGAATTATTCGAACCTCCGGCTGACGGCGGATTCAGCTTTGAACATAGCGTCAACTCGAGCACGCCCAAATTCCCCCTCCTCGCCGCCATGCTGCGCCTGGGGAGGAAGTACGAGATCGCCCAAGCTGAGGAAGACGCCCTCGCACGTATTCGGTACGAATTTCCGGCCGACTATGCGGCGTTCAACGCGCTGGACGCGGATATGACGAGGATCAAATACCACAAGGGCATTTATTGCGATCTGCTGAACCTGGCGTACGAGTGCGGTGTCTATTCGAGCGTGCCTTTGCTCGCGTTTTGCTGCCTGCGGACCGACAGGCTGGTAAGCACGCGTCCGATTAATTAAATGAGGAGGCTCGAAACTGAACCAATGGCAGGAAACGATATTCAAAAGCGTCCGACACGCCGATGGATCGCCCGCGGACGACCGGAAGATAATGCTCGCACTGGCACTCGAGCAAATGTCGCTCTTCCAGCACGAGAACCTCGCCTGGCTGCGCGACGCCAGCGTCATCCCGCACGACGAGTGCGCCACGCCGGAGCGCTGCACGCAGCAGCAGCAGGCGATGGCGCGCGTCGTCGACCGAGAACACGAGGGGCAGTTCAATCTGGGATACACGATAGACGAGTGGGACGACCGGTGGACGGGCTTGCTGTGTCCTGTCTGCGAGGAGGCGGCTGAAGCGGTGTATGAGCGAAACCGCGCGAAGGGTTGGGAGCTCCTGCCTAGCTTCTTTGGGCTGCCCGGGTGGGAGGAGTTGAAGGATGTAGAATAGCTTGTATTTCTGTTGCCGAATTTTCTAGCCTGAGCTCGCAGTATATCGTCTCTGCCTATGATCTAATTTCGGACGCGTTCTAATATCATTATGTCGCGCGCCGTCACATCCAGTGATCAGTGTGACTCCGAGTGGCACTTATTGTTGACTCGAACCATGTCAGACAGTAATCCCTCAGCGGGCAAGAGGAGACGGACGGACTCCGAACCTGAGGATTCCGGCTCAACTCCGATGGTCCGCTCCAAAATCTGGATGCCCTACGGCGACATCATCCTCCAGGCCGAATCCACCCAATTCCGTGTCAACCGCGACGTTCTGGCCCTCCAATCTTCAGTATTTGCAGACATGTTCGCCGTTCCACAGCCTCCGAATGAGCCCACCGTCGAGGGGTGTCCGATTGTCCAGGTCTCCGACAGTGCGAAAGATTGGGAACTTCTTCTTGGGGTACTTTATAATCCGTACGGAGTTTTCACTTTTTCTGGTGGTCGATGCAATAATTCTCGTTATTGGAGATTTCCGCCCAATCGTAAGCGGCCATTCCCCGTTCTCGCAGCGATGCTACGACTCGGGCGGAAATACGACATCCCCAAGGCCAAAGATGACGCCTTGGAACGCATTCACTCGGAATTCCCTAACGATTTCAAGGAATGGGAATCGATGCCCGACGCCTTTGTCCAGATCGATCATGATCCCGCAATCTGTATCGATCTTCTGAACCTGTGCTATGAATGCGGCATCTATTCCAGCATACCAACATTGGCTTTCTCTTGTCTATATCTCCACAAGTTGGTACGTAGGTGTACGACTGATATTCGATACCTGATCACCGAGATTTTTGACAGGAGAAAACCCTTACTGGGATCAATCGTGCCGATGGAACTCTCGCGTCTCTCACTTCCGACGGCGTAAAGCTAACACTCGCGATCGCTTTCGAAAGGATCCTTTCTTTTCAACGCGAGAATTTAGCATGGCTTGATGGCACAACCGTCATTCCACACATATCATGTGAATCGCGAACCAAATGCAACCGACAGAAGATGGCTTTGTACCACAGTATCGCCTGGAAGACCGACAATTCCGTCGATTTGAGCTACACCATGAATACCTGGGACGAAGAGTGGTGGGAAGAACTCTGCGATTCATGCGAAGCGGTTGCCAAGGAACGCTACGAAGCTAGTCGCCTCAAAGGTTGGCAATCGCTACCCAGCTTCTTTGGATTGCCGGAGTGGAAGGATCTGAAGGATCTAGATTAGTCTCTCGTACGTGATTCTTTTTCGAAAAAATCTGAACGCTCGCATTGTCAACGGAGGCTTGTCCAGGTCGGCACAGCGTCAGCCCTCATCTCCACTCACTGCCTTTGTCTCCGATCTCGAAAATCACTTTTAATGGAATCTCTGAATGTTATTCGAATATTTTTGTACGTATGTAAAATCTTCGTGATTAGGCCGTGAAGTAAAGCCCCATCTCTCGAATATCTTGGATGACCGAGGGAGGGTTGTCAAGCCCTGGGAAATGCCCTCCAAAATCGTGAACTGCGTACGTGTGAATCAGGGTCGACAACGGCGTCAAAGGCGGCATCCGTACCTTTGTAAGAAACCAAATTCCCAACTTGAGCGACGTACTCTTCAGGCCACAGGGCTATGTTGTATTCGTACTGGCTGAATAGCATCGGCGCATCCGTCCCCGCTTTCGAATACACGGGGTTTAATGCCCCCGGGTTTTGAGAGTAAATCCAGACGGAGGACAAGAACAAATCGGTCAGGTAATAGAGCGAGATGGAGGTGAGAATCGCAGTGTTGTTAAGTACCGATGGAGGGGTGCCAGCACGGGGGTCGGACACTGCCAAATCCCCGAAGTCAATGGTTGATTCTGGCACAAATATAAATGATACAGACAGAGCTTCACTTTGCCTGCGATCCAGGCAAGTTGGCCGACAGGGCTGTCGTATAGTGCCAACCCAATGTCATTGGGCTGTGGAGGCAAGTCAATTTCAGGGTGATGTGTAGCACACCTTTTCAGTCTGCTCCGTAAAATAAGACATACCATTGCTTATAAAGTCGGTGCCTCGCTGTTCGGTCACTTTCTGGACGGCCGAGAGAGTTATGTTGTTCGCAGCTATTTCTTGGGCTGAGGGAGGGAAAAATGGGAGGAAGACAAAGTGTCCTGCCACGCTTGTGTTGTAGCCGCTGTAAAGAGCGTATGCCACGACACTGCCCTTTGAAACATGAAACAGTGTGTAAGTGCTCAACATCTACTACTCGAAAGATGAACAGGACCTACCCAATCTGTCCCATGCAGAGCGTAGGTCGGGTATCCGAGGACTTCCGTCATGAGCGTATCAAATATCCGAGCAGTATCTATCATCCACGGTCCAATTGGCATTAGGTGGCGCAGAGGAAAATACGAAGCCCGGAAGGGATGGGACAACGACGTTATATGACACCTTCCTTCCAGTGGAGCTCGTCCACGATTCTGTCAAAGGCTTGATCACGGGAGCAAACTCTTGGAAGGAGCCTGGGGAACTTGGTCAGATATATTTCGAGCCACGAGTCACAGGCGTTGCACCTGGCCATCCATGAAGCAAAATTACGGGGATTGCATCTGGATCTGTGGATTTTTGATGGATAAAGTGCACGGTTTGGGTTTCGATTTCGGCTGTATAATGGTTAAACCTAGGAGCCAATTGAATTCATCGAACATTAGTGCGATTAATGATGCTGACCGGTTCAATTCCGCTTCCTGTGTTTCCCAGTCGAAGGTCGGGCTGCCCAGCCATTCGGTCTGTAGCTCACTGAGAAATTCAAGTTTGATCCCTTTGTCGGAGCCAACACCGGGATACAGAGGCTTGCTGGGAAGCCTGGTATTCTTCACGAGCGCATTTAACCGCGGAATTTCGCTGCTGAGATTGATTAGGGACGGTCACTGAGAGTAAGTTTTAAATAGTCGTTTCTGGACCCGTTTCTCAGGTCGTCTCTCGAATTATGAACAAGAATTAAAAGTGTGGGAAAACAAGAAACTTGAACGCCCGAGAAACACCGTAAAAACGCCTCAGGAGGAGTTTCTGCGAGGTGTTTCTCAGCCAAATAAATCCGAAGTCGTTTCTGCCCACGTTTCTGATGCCAACAATGTCGAGAAACGACTTCAGAAACAGCCCTAGAAACGACCCCAGAAACGCCCAGAAACGCCTACTCTGACCGTCCCTATTGTGAAGGGCTTGATGTTGAAGCTGTTGTTAAAAGCCCAAGAAGTTCCAAAAGCAGTGGCAGCAACCAGAATCGGGGAGAAGAGCATGATCGAAAAGGATTACGAGGAATGGACGTCTGTCCAGCCAGCCTTTAAATAGCAAATACCTATTCGGTCGAGGCTTACCAGGCCCCGAGGTTGGATCACTTTTGAATTACCAAGCGGCTTACTACGCTTCTTGGTAAGATCTACTGGCCCATGGAGAAAGAAAGAAAGGGCCATTCGAGCTATCAGATTGGGTCGAAAGTTGTTCGAAAGCAGTTGCCCGAATCATGAATCTCATGGCATCAGAGACATCCTACCGTTGATCACTCCCGGTGGATGGCAAAACAAAACCACC
Source organism: Mycena galericulata (assembly GCA_029289565.1). Classification (NCBI taxonomy): domain Eukaryota; kingdom Fungi; phylum Basidiomycota; class Agaricomycetes; order Agaricales; family Mycenaceae; genus Mycena; species Mycena galericulata. The sequence goes on along the minus strand of JARKIA010000360.1, from coordinate 89,220 downwards.
AAAGCCCACATTCTGGGGTCAAACGCCAGGTTCTGTAATCCTCGAGGGAAGATTCTTACCAAGAAAAATTTTCGTTGTATTTAGAATCTTCAAGACATCTTGGATGCCGCGAAAGCTTCAGTACTGAGTATGCGATGGTAAGCGAACTCCAGGGATCCAGTTCCAAACTCCAGGAATTGATCGTAGTATGTCAAGTATTGATGATTGGGAGTTCAAGTCACTGGTCAGCCCTGCCCAGAACCAGGCGCGCTCGGCGGCCAGAAGCTTTTCAGAGCGAGTGGAATCGGAGAGACGAGAAGAACGGGAGTCCTGAACGCGACTTCGCGGCGACCGTGTCAAACATCGCGGTTCACTTCAGAGTTGTAATGTTGGGATCAAAATTGTCCTTGCTTGCCAGTCGACCTCTGATCACCGTCTTTTAGGCCACGGATCCGAGTCTGCTGCAGATGTTAGGGCGGTGCGGGGGGATCAGCGGAGTTTCAAATTTGCGGCAGAAAATGATGCCAAAACAACCGCCCTCCTGCCATCCATTGGCGCGACTTCGACTCGAGGAACCGGCACGTAGAGCGAGCGGCCCTTCCTCCGCCTCCGCTAAACGTCGTTTGCGGGCCGCGGGTATGCGAAATCTTATGGCGCGAACTTGAAGAAGAGCATTAACCATGAACTCGTAGACGGCAGACCCCCCCTCCTTCGGCCTGTATATACTACTACATGTACCTCGAGTCCCTGCGCTGCGCTGCGCTACCCTCGCGGCGTACGCTCGCGACGCATGTCCAGCCCCCCACGTGTCAATGGCCTCGGCGTGCATCCTACCGTGGACGATACAGCCCCACGGCTTGGCCTACGGTGGACGACGCGCACGCGGGCACGAACGGGGATGGCACGCACGCGAGGACGCGGTGCTCCGGAAGCCATACATGCATCGCGCAGGCGAAGCCGAAGCCAAAGAGCTCGCGCGGCGGACTCCTCTACTTCGACTCGAGGCACGCCGCGGAAGAGCGGGCCCCGTTCCCCCGCTAACCGTCGTTTGTTGTTTGCGGGCCCCGCAGGTATGCAAGGTCTTCTGGCACGAACTTGAAGCAGAGCGCTGATCATGAACTCGCGGCAGACCCCGCACTCCTCGTAACGTCGACGATACAATTACACGCAGTACTAGTGGACTTGGTGTATACATAGGCAAGAACTTGAAGTTAATGCACAATCGCCCCTCCTCGCACATGCCCTCTCCCTGCTCCCATCGGCAGTCCGCTGATGATTCCCTCTGTAAGGAGTGGGGTCCGCTTCCGCTTCGACTTCAATGGAAACTGGCCTGTGTGTATGCTGACGTGCTTGGACCTACGGGCTTCCTGAAGCTTGGATTCCTCCATTTGGGTGCGAACAACAATGCCGGTCTTGGGAAGACAACAATGAATGGCCAAAGCGGAGGCCACATTTCCGGATTTGGTCCTCGACGTCTCCAGATATATAACGTGAACCGCGTCGTGTCTCTGCTTCGTCTGAATCGTCTCTCCTTATACACCTCTCGCGTTTTCGGTCCCAAGGTACTGGCGGCCCAGGACTTGCAAGGTGTTTGCCACTGACCACTGGCCTGACGCAGGGCTCTACCATGTCCAGACCCCAAGAACTCATCGACACGGTCCTCGACTACGTCAACTTGGACTCGGACCCGGAAAACAGACTGGTGGCGCTCAGGTCCTGCGCCCTGGTTGGTCGCAGATTTTCACGACGAAGCCAGATGCACCTTTTCTCAGTGGTGGACCTCATTGAGGATATCATCGGCCCCACTCCACCCCAACTCGTGATTCCCTTCTCCAGGCTTCTGAAAACCACGACCCACATTGCTCCCTACGTCAAAGAGCTGTCTATACAACCCACCGAGTACAGCCTGGAGGCTGCGTGCCACATCCTTTGCTCCCTCTCCAAGCTGGAGGTGCTCGATACCCGCCCGATTCTTCCCAAGATGAGGAGCCGCGACGATCTCTTCAGGGCTCTTGCCACCACGATAACCCTCCCCACACTCCGCTGCCTCGAGCTGCAATACATGACCTTCCCCGATCCCGCACATTTCGACTCGTTCTTGGGGCAGAGCGTTGGCCTGTCACATCTCAAACTTGAGCTCGTTGCGTTGGCCAGCTACCCACCCCAGAAAAGTAATTCCACGTCTACTCTGCCCTGCGTCGTCCTCGACGCGCTCACACTGAGAAACATGAGCGACATGGACGTTCAAGCCGTGGTGCACGACCTCTCTGCGGTAGATGTCGGGCACCTGAAGCAACTAAGCCTCAACCGCGTGCTTCTCCCGGGTGTCCAGGGACTGTTGCGTACAAACGCACATTCAATCCAAGAAGTCCATGTCACAACTCAGGGTGTGTTCCATCCCTCCAGCCCCCCTAACATCATCGACTAATAGGCGCACCACCCGCTAGCGGATCCAGGCGACTTTGACTCGAATATCCTGGCCGGCGGGAGCACCCTGCACTCGATCTACATTTACCTTGAATTTGGCAGCTATATGGGGACCGCCCCCACCCTGCGTCTCGTCGGTTCCCTGCGAAATCTGACCGCGCTGAAAAGCATCACGCTCAATTTCTTTTACTACTTCAATATGCGGAAATCTTTTCAGACCGACTTAAGAACGGAAATTCCCTGGAGCGACATCGATGCGCTCTTGGCGGATGCCGGAGATGAAATTCTCGCAGGTCTGACCGTTTACATCGAAATCCCGAGGAAGGCCGCCGGTTCTGTGGGGCCCGACTTGGAGGACATCGTCAGATCTAAATTTTTGTCGGTGGGCGGCAAGGTGGTGGTTCGAGTTACAGACACTTTCCCGTCTGTATAGCAGCGATACGAAGATCAGCGAGTGGTCGGGAACAAATTGGGACGGACGACCGTGTTCACGATGGACACATTGAAATGTATACTACTTTCTTGCGCACTGTAAAATCCCTTTCAATTTATTCTTCCCGTTGAACCCACCCCATCGTCTAAATCCAAGAAGAGCCAAGAAGGATCACATGGGCCCGAGGCGCACCCTTGGACGGTACGAAGTCATGGTGTCAAACTCAGAGAATCGGAATATCAAACGCGTGCGACGGCACTTGGCAAACGGGAGATGCATGAAGCTCAGTGGACCATGTAAACGAGGTCGTGCTGATCGTCCTACTACTTATTACTTCCTCAGCGAGGAGGACCGAGTGAGCGCCTCGGATAAGATTTTATGGCCAAAGATAAGATAAGATACGTAAGATGTCAGAAGCGTGGGCGGTCCGGAGTTGGCCGACGCTCAGCGTCACAAGCGTGTCCGACTCTTCCTCCCAAACCATCACCAACGCCCAACGAAAGACCGACTCGGTGTACTGTACCGTTCGAGTCTTAGGTAAAGATACTCAGATTCCTTCGGACTCCTGTGCCTCACTGTGACTATCTACTAGCGGCAATTGCAAAGAGCCATTCGATGGAAATCCCACAAGAACTTGTCGATGCAATCATCGCAGAAATTCGCCCACTTCACAACCGATACCCATCAAGTCTGTATGAAGACGCATCGGCTCCTGATTTTGAGACCCTCAAATCATGCACGCTAGTCTCTCGTGCGTTCGCCCGGCCAGCGCAGTCGTTAATTTTCTCGGCGGTCAGGCTCGATGGATTCGGCCACAGCAGATCGAGAAGATATACCAAAGCCCCATTCGAACGCTTTGCCCGGTTGTTGCGGGAGCGGCCGCACATAGCTTCCTATGTCAGGAACCTACATTTCGTATACTCACTCGACGAAGCCACCCTGCTTGTCGAAATACTTGCTTGTCTACCAAGCCTAGAGGAAATCCACGCTCAGCCGCACGGGAGTTTATCATCACGGGTCAATCACACGTGGGTTGCACATCCAGCGCCGCTGAAAGCGGCGTTGAGTGCGGCACTTTCGTGTCCAACTCTCCGCCGTGTCAACATGATGGGCTATCACTTTCATCACGCTAGGGAGTTACACAACCTCCTCAGAAATACCGTCTCTCTGAAGCATCTCGCGTTGGAATATATCGAGTTTGAAGACCATGATGAAAGTATCACCAGCGAGGCGGCTACCCCGCCTGCGTCAAAAATCTTCGTCGATTCCCTGAAACTGAAAGGTTTGCTACTTGAAAATATCCACTCTATTATGGCAGCCTTCACTACTGTCGACATCCGGCATCTGCGGTCACTCCAACTTTGGGATACCCCAATGACGAGTATTCTCCGTGCCAATGCAGCCACACTCCAGGCGGTCGAAATCCTTTTGAAATCACGATTCGCAGCAGACTTGGGTTGGTCGGTTCATGCTGAAAATTCTACTGCATTCTGATCATCTGACAGACAGACTTGACGTGGATGTATTGGCTGGCGCACACCAAGTCGCCTCCATCCGGATCGAGGCCTACGACGCGCCAAATTTGGACTCTGCCTTCGGTTTCTTGGGGAACCTTTCACATCTAACGGCCCTTCGAACCTTGGATTTCAAGATATTTCCCCGTCTGATAGTGGCCGACGATGAGCGCGTCTGGCGGCGCGTGGACGTTGCCTTGTCATCGCTCCACCTACATTCCGTAGCGATTACGACACGTAGGAACTGGAACGTTCAGCTGGAGCCTCGTAGTATGCTCACCAACTGGATGCCAGGGTTGGTAGAGATGGGCATTTTACACATTTATCCTTCACTCTAACATCTTTGCCTCGTTTATGAATTTATCGTCCAACAAATCGGACACGAATGTACTTCGGCGGTCTCACAGTTCTATGCTACCTATGTACCTTGCCTTCGCCACTTAGTCGAAGAACGCGCGGATTTCACGCTATAATAAGATCTTGAAACAATTTGCCGCCGTTCTGAACTTGTCGTATCTCGCATTTCGGAACCTCAAATTAGGACTGACTGACTAGTTTGACACCGGGTAGAAGTTCACAGCAACATGGGGGGATGTGTCAACAGCGACACTCTCAGACTCAGACTCGTTAGCTATAATGCGGCCAAGTCTGGTCAGTTGCGACACTGTTGGAAAGCTATAGAAAAATACATCGGCACCAACATGTTGGCTTTCACGTCAACTAATGCTGCGTGTGGTGGCCCCAACGAGGATATCTCGGATAGCTTTGGGCGGGATAAATCCGATGTAAGCTCACGCAGCTCGCTTTGCCGACTCGCGATGCGAAGCTAATATTCATCCCACCGTAGATCTGATGTGACGTCGGCGGGGCCCCTTTTGAACGCACAACTTGCGCTCTTCAACGCAAAGAACATCGCCAGCGCGATCGCTGGGTTCGGCACGGAGGCACCTGTCACTGTGGACGCCAACTCACCGGCGCTCATCCTCAGTGAGCTCCAAGCCGCGTAGTTAAAGCAGGCGAACTCGCTCGTGGCGGAAGCGCTCAACGCTACCCTGGCACTCAGTGCCAGCTGCCTCACCCAGGTGCAGCGGGTTCCCCGGCCAGCCCACAGTTTGGGAGTTCCAAATAACGGAGAACGAATAACGGTTATATATATCTTGGCGGCGGCGGCAGTGAGTTTGGCGGTGTATGTACTATTTAGCCCCCGATGTGTCCACGGACCCGGATGTGGAATTTTTGCTGATCTCAAGCGCAATTGAAGCTCTCTTGCTCTAGTAAAAATCTGGGACATGTATATAGACCATATCTATCGACTTTAAAAATATGGGCTCGACAGAAGTTGTACAACGCACGAAATAAATGAAAAGGAAGATTTTGTGACGTTTTGTGACACTGCCAAACTGCCCGCCAAAACGTGATTCCACTTTCGGGATGTTCATATCTCCCCCTAGTCTCGTTTACCAGACGTTATAGGGCAGTCGCTCGCTGCGCTCGCGGGCAGGAGGAGGAGATATATCCAACCGGAGATACCGGATCCACGGAAATTGTTCCGAGGCAGAAATTGATGAAAATTTGATTGGGGAACACTGTTAGGGCGGTGATCTCCCGTGTGTTTTGGCATCATTTTCTGCCTCAAATTTAAAAGTCCGCTGATCCCCCCCGCACCGCCCTAACATCTGGAGCCGAGATTAATCTCCCCCATTTCATGTCCAAAAAGACCAAAAATATTCGAGGCTATATAAAAGACCTCAGTGTGCCCAGGTTCCGCTGCCGAGAGGGAAAGGCCAAGGCTATATGAAGTTATCGCCCGCGATCACTGGCGTGGACACATGGGGGGCTAAAATAGTAGCGCTGTGTAAGAACTTCTCCGCTTGGTGCGCATCAGTGGCGGTGTGATGCTCTGATGACTCAGATGAATAAGTCCCACGGTTGTATTTCGTAGCGTTGTCATGTTCAGACTGTTCTTTTCCTCGCCGCATCAAGTTGCAAGCTTCGCGTTATATGTATTCAATCAGGTGACTCTGACTTCTCACTGGCGTGGGCTGTGCGTGTCCTTGGGGTCGGGCTGTAATGCCAGGACGTTTCTGGTTACAACATATGACGTACGAGTAATTAGAGAGGATGCGCAAAAGCCGCACACGGTAATATACTTTTTTAGCTCTCGGGAACCACTAGGAGTGTTGAATGACACTCTCTGACCACGAGAGCCCCCTCCAAAAAAAAGCCGCCTGCGGTCAGCTTGCGCGCCGAAAAAGCCGCATGCGGCTTTGCGCATCCTGTCGATTTTTGTTGTAGCATCTGTTTATAAGAGACTAGTTTCTGGTAGGAATTTATGATGTTTGAACTGCATAGGTTAAATGAAGTCCACGGTATACCGAAGCAGGATAGACCAGGATCTTTGAAACCACGATATAAATTACCTCCTACGCACTGTCGGACCAAGGCCGTGAGAGTTTTCGGGGTGAACACCCTTATTGGACCTCCACGCCATGGGTAGGAAAGGTCAAATGCGCGCATGTTTCGGCGCAGGCTGTGGTTCTTGGTGCTGTTGACGTACCAACAGAAAGTTTGTGTGTGGTGGAATATGCGGATTATCTCACTTCCCAAGGTTAAATGAAGTCCATAGAAGAACGAACCACTGCCGATGCGGCCAGCATTTGGTAATACTAATGGACTCATTGCGAGTTAGCATCCAGAAGAGCGTACTGAAGTTGATTACCAAGCTATGGATCAGTATAATAGAGCAAGAGAGAGATGGATATCCTTCCGCGTGAGTAGACGTGCGTTATACGAATAAATATAATGACTAGAAACTTGGAAGCAAAAAGTGTTTGGTCAGTTGATTTGGAAAGGACGTCATACATAGGGTACTATATAAAGCTCTTTATTTTACTCTACAAAGCGCCTGTAATTTGCAATAGCGCTCGGACCCGCACCAGAGTAGACGCTGCCCTTACCAGACACCTACTCACACCCTCGTTGGAGGGACATGTTTCACTGGTAATCGGTGTTCACAGAGGCATAGGGCTCGAGATGGCGCTGGCGCTCGCAGCGGCGGGCGCTGTCGTGTAATTCCTCGGCCTCGCATCCAGCCCGGACGACTGGCTGAAGGTGCAAAGATACGTCAACGAGCTTTGAGCTACTTTGTAGAACCACGAGAAGAAAGCGCGACTTAAGTACGGCGCGGGGATCTAACCGACCAGAAGGCGATGGCGAAGACAGCGGAGGGTGTGGTTGAAAGGGAGGGGCGGATTGACGTGCTGGGATCTTGCATGGCGTCGACTGTTTCGAGTATCAAGCAGAGGATTTTAGAAAGGTTCGATCCTACAATGTTGCTCGAAGTTAATCCCGGATGGGTTGACTGTTGTTCCTAATGACAATATCTCCAGTGTGCAATTCACTGCCCAGGCGTCAGGACGGCAGGTGAAGCGCCTTGGGATTCCTGGAAGCATAGTTTTGACCGCATCCATGAGCGGGACCATAACCAACCCCGTATGTCGGCTCAGCTTCGTGTGCGAGCCAACGTTTTTGGGCTATTGATCGTCGACAGAACCAGAACTGAGCGGCGTACAATGCGAGCAAGCCGGTGGTGCTCCAGATGTCCCGATCCGTGCCATGCGAGTTGGCGCCTGAGGGTAAAGGGAACCGCGTCAACACAATCCAGGATATACGTTCACTTCGTACGTTCAATTTTGGTCTGTCGCTGCGTTCATTATTTTGAAAATGTCTTCCGGAATGACCCGCAACTTCCTGGTTACACACCTGGATTTGGGCAGCCAGATGAGCGGCGTGGGGTCACGCTCTATCTGGCGTCCGACGCCTCTACGTTCTACACCGGCACCGAGTTAGTATGTTCTGTCAAAGATTTATGTTTCGGTCTAAACCACCTACTATTTGCCTAGTATCCAAGTCAACGGTCAATGCGCTTGTTGCGGAGCACACAATATTCGTTTAGGATCAGTCAAAAATCTGAAAAAGACGCTTTCACACCGGGGAAGTCTGGAACTGCAGTTCGACTCCATCGGAAGAAAATGAACATTCACTGATCGTCGTACCGTGCCACATTACTCCAGATCTTGGTTATAATCCGGACCAGGACGCCGTAAACCTGGCCTCCTTTTGCGATTTCCATTATTTTTCTTCTTCTGTCTTTCACTGAGCTCCAAAAACACAGGACGTTACCAGGCGCTTGCAAGCTGTTTTCGACGTTTTGGTTGGGAAACTTTTCAGTTCCTTCTCGAGAGAGAGGCGAAGGGAAAGAATTTCCAGCAACGCACGACCGTTTCGCCTCCAACAAACACGCGGCGAATCTGCCCGGACATTAGCCGTTGTCCTGAGTGCCAAATGAAATTCGTCGACGCCATTAATGTCCTCGGCGATCTCTGGTTCCAGTAAATTCTCGTGGCATCCTCGACGAATGAACCTTTGAGGTTCAGCCGGGTTCAGTTGCTGGAATTATCTTACATAAATTATCGCCTAATTGAAAGATACCGCCCCATCGAAAACCGGTAGAAACCGGTAGGTAGGAGAGAGGTCGACAGTCTTTCGATTCTTACCGGCGGCGTCCAGCTCGCTTCGAAGGAGGCAAAATCGAAAGAGCGCCGGTGCCGAGGTTGCTGGACAAGCTTTCCACGATCCACCGCCGCCCTGTCGCCAGGCGAATACCCGAAGGAAGGATTCGACAATTGTGTCCGAGCTCAGGATGAAATAAGCGAAGAGTGAACAAAGATCAGCGTTACCCGATCGTAACCAGTTGTAAATGCCACATGACCTAGTACGTATGTCGAAAGATAATTAACGATTTAATTTTAAGATTATTCAAGATTGCATGCAAGTCTGGCCTTGCTCGAGACAAAGATTGACGCATACTGCCCTGAGAACTCAGCAAATGTACATGTACCTCGATTGGTCTGGTCAGGGTTTTACTTTTATCCGAATACATACTGTGAGGTCGACGTCGAGTTGTGAGTTGAGTTGGTTGTAGGTGGATTGAGTCAGGCCGACATCAAACGTCGGGAATTACCTTTTCGAGTCAGGGCGGGATTTCGGGACCGCTCTGCGCCCACGTGACCCACGTGGCACAAAGCCCCTTAAATGCGCGTCACGCCTCTCTGCCTTCTTTCTTCCCGCCACCACGACCTCAGTGCTTCGAATACTTCTCCGCGATACCATGGTCTCCTCCAAGAACAAGAAAGCTACCAAGTACACCTATGCTGAACGTACGTCACACCCCGTTTTGCCCGGCGCGCCTTCCAACGCCACTCCTTTTTTTCAGGCGTTCTCGGATCTTTTTCTCTCATTCAGAGGGAGCACAAGAAACATGCGATACATCTTGCATCGCTCAGAGCAAATAGTACGCCCCTACGTCTCTTGACGCCTTTTCTTTCCTGATCCAATATCTCAGTCCAGAAAATTGCGAACGATAGAAATGACAAGCTCGGCCCCCATTGGAAGAACTGGGTCGGCAAGGCCGTTCATCGTCTTGTCAGTCTTTTTCTTTCATCTTTCTTCCGCACCCTCTGACGACATCGTTTACTAAGGAGGAAGAGGGCATCTTAGCGTCCGCAGAGCCTGTCGGGACACTCGTTTTGACTCCGAACGGAAAGAAAGCGTGAGTTTTCTTCATCTTCCTCCTTCCCTAGCCTGACGCTCGAAGTATCTCGGCGGCACGGCGCTCCCTCGCACTTCCGGCCAACGATATGCTGTCGGCCGACCAAGAAGATCTACTCTGGAAGCAGGTCACCCACCAAGCGTCTGGCCAGGCAGTTAAGCGTGTGCGGCGCCACATAGACTCCGATGAAGACTCCGACAACGATGAGCCCGAATATGTGCCCCCTAAATCCAGGAAACGTGCCAGGACGTCGCTGCACTCCAGCAAGGCGGTTGACCCTGCTTTCAAGTTAACCAAAGCTCAGGTACGCCGCCCACTGTCGAACTCAATGGCGATATTAACCTTCAACAAGTTGGTCGAGGAGCTCGCAGATTTGAGACGCGCGCGCGAAGCGGATCTACTACGTGCTGCGTCGCCGCTCACAGAGCTAGAGGACGACGAGAGCGAGGAGCTCATGCGGCTCAAGGAAATCATCAGGCAGAAGGAAGACGAGATGCATGATTTACGACGCGAGCTCGCGGGCCGAAACTTTGAAGATCCTCCGTACGTGATATCGGGTTCGCCATTGAACCGGGCTAATCTGCCACAGTGATGTGTCGATGTCCTCCCCCATCCGCGCTCCCGTCACTCGTACGCAATCGGGGTCCCTTATTAACCATCTCAGCAAGCAGCCTACTCCCGCACCCACTGAGCGCGAACCGAGCGAGTACAATGACCATGATATGTTTGATGCACCAGACCCCGTTCCCGTAGTCCGCTCCCCCTTTACAAACGCCCTTGTTACCCCCGATGCGACTCCTGCAAGGAATTATCCGAAAGCGCAACTCAACAATACAGTTAGTATTTCTCTTTGCACCTCAACGGTGAAGGCTGACATGATTTCAGGTGTCTTCTCTTGAACATAACCTCCACTTGCGCGCCTCGGAGCTACAAAATCTCGAACACAAACTATCAGAAATCAGAATACAACTTGCGCGAAGCCAAAACTCACTGTCGGATAAAGACGCGCGCATTTCTAACCTCCAGACTAATTTGAATTCGTACGAAAGTCAAATCTCCGAGAAAGACGCTGTCATAGCACTCGAGTCGTCCCGAATTTCTGATCTCGAACACGCGAAAGCGGATCTGGAAACGTCCATCGCCGAGAAAGTTGCCCAGTTCCAACGTCTCATTCGTGAACGAGAAGACACCATCGCGAGCCTAGAGAGCGAGAAGGGCAAACACCAACTCGAGGTATCTCGTCTGCGTCAAGAACTAAGTGATTCCGAGCAAGCTGTCGCTGCTCATGTTGCCGAGATCACGACCGCGACAATACAAGCGACGTCCCTCGAGTCTAGTATTGCGAGCTTGCAGCGCGATCTCGATGCGCATGCCGCCTCCAACGCCGTCCTTCTCGAGGAGCGTACGCGTCTCAGGGCCGAGTTGACAGAGCAGACAGATTTGGTGGGCGCGGCTGACGAAGCCAAACAGACACTTTTGAAGGACGTCGCGGAGCTTGATCGACGTATCCAGGAGAAGGGTGCTGCCCACCTCGCTTTGCAAGAGGAACTCGCTCGTTCTGTGGCAAACTTGGCCGCCGAATCGGAGAGGCTTCGAGATGCCGAGTCGAGGAACGAATTGTTGGAGGCACGTTTGGCTGACTCCACGGCTAAGTTGTCAGCTGCGCAGGACGATCGTGCAGATGCGCTCACGTCTGCGGAGGCGCTGAAACCCCAGATAGCTGCTCTCGACGACGCGTTGACGAAGAGGATTTCGAGCCTGCGCGAGCTGCAGGAGCGGTTGGTGAAGACGCAGCGCGAGGTCGACACGTTCCGACTCAAGATCAACATCCTGGAGACGACTGTAACCAACGTGCGCGGAGAACTCGAATCGAAGAAGCTCGAGGCGATCCAGCTGGAGAAAAACCTCGCGGAACGCGTCAAGGAACATGCAGCGCTCGCCGCTACGTTGCAAGATTACCAACAGCAGCTATCCGAAGCGAGCGGCGTGAAGGAGGAGCTGCAGATAAGGCTTGATGGTGCGACCTCTCAACTACAGCTCGCGGTGGATGCCGAAGGGAAACTTCGGGCGTCCCGCGACCTGATACTTGATCAGCTGGCTGCTGCTGACGCCGCTAAAACGTCGTTGATCGCAGATTTGGCGACTTCGTCAGCGATAGTCGCGGAAACGGCATCCAAGCTGAGGGAAGCCGAGGAAAGGGAGGGGTTGCTGAGACACGAAGTGGCCGCCAAAGACCAGGAGCTTCAACAGATCAACACCCAGGCAGAGGAAGCAACTCGTCGGCTTCACGATGTGGAGCAAGCTATGGCCGCGGTCAGTTCCAAATACATATCGGACATCGCCGACAAGGAATCCGCCCGTATCGCGCTCGCAGACACGCTCTCGTCGGTTCGGGAAGACGTCGAGCGTCTCACGCTTGATTTGATTTCGGCACGCAAAGGTCGCGACGAGGTTCAAGGGCGCCTGGAAGGTGAGGTGAGGCGTATCACCGATGCGCTCGACTCCGAGAGACTGCGCGGGAAATTACTCGAGACGGAGCGGGCGGAGGCGATCGCGAGGGTCGATGAGGTCGAGGAAGAGCTTCTGGAATTGCAAGCCTCGAAAGAGGCCGACGCAACGACGATCGAAGGTCTCAAAGACGTATTTTCCCAACTCAAGACGGCCCAGATGCACAGTTTGGCCGAATTGGAGAACAAGGTCAGTCTTGCCTATACCATTCGGTGGAGGTATCGCGTATTGACATATGCTAGCTTGGGTCGGCCAATTCGTCTCCAGTCCCCAAGCGACGCGCGTCCAGGATTGCTAGAAGCGCGTAGGGAACTTGGCGGGTAGCCATCCGGACAATACTAGTACCGAACTTGAACTTTGCAGTTGCAACGTACGTGTGTACCTCGAATAGAGCGACTTCTGTCTTTGAGTTGGTTGGCGACATGGAAATAAGCGTAAACCGCATGAAGAAGGTGAAGCCCACGTAGATAAGGTCCGAGCTGGCCGACCACTGGTACATGAATCCCGATATCGAGATACAAGGATGATCGGCAGACGCGATTTAGGTTGTCATGGGAGTTGAAAATCGAGGATCATCCCGGAGGTTCTTCGAGAGCTTCTTTCATAAAGAAAAAGGCACAACCCAACAACCGTCAGGCAAATGGAGATTTTTCAATCAATTTCAGCGCACGTGAGCCGGGGTAGGAGGATGTTCCGCCCCACGGTCCGGAGCCCATGACAACGTGGCGACAACGTGGCTTGTTCCGTTGGTTCGTCCTCTCCTCCGACGACGCTTACCTCCAATTTCGAGGCCGACAACCCCGTTGTGCCGTAACTTTGAGAAGGACCTCATTTAATTTTTGGGTCGTTATGCCAGAACAGGATCCCACCCAGGAGGATGCAGAAATGGATTTTGTTTGCTGCACTGAGCAGAGTTGACTCCCGTAAGTTCAACTTGAAGACCTATGTTTACGATGGAATGGTATTGGACGATTTTCCAACGAGATCTGCACGCAAACCGGACCGCGATTTGCTTGATCTGCTAGCCCGTGATTTTAGGTTTCCATCCGCATGCGCGTTATCGCAGTGCGATCAAATTCGTCCAGGGCAGATCATCGATAGTCTCCCGTTACATAATCTGGTCTGTGACACTACCTTCCCCCCCTTTGCGACTTGTCTCTGTCGCAGCCGAGGCCTGGTTGGTATCCATGCCTGCCTAGCTTCCTCAATTGTGTTCTCGAATGCGGTCATATTCCTCGGTTGTTCCTTAATGGTTTTCATAACTACCTCAGCGCGCCAAATCAGATTATGTACACCCATGCGGCGAATGGTTAAAAGTCCGGACGACCAAACTCTTCCAATTTATCACATTCGCAATGGTTTTTCGCCTGCCCACCCATCTTGACAACTTCATCCCGCCCCCCTCGACACAAGCACAGACTGCAACAGCAGGCAGACCGTGGCGAGGGACACTCACCATACGGGGGATGAGACCGTCGGATCCGGGGAGCAACCAGGAGATTCGCGTGACGGCGGTGGAGACTGACGGTGAAAGGTGCGCCCGCGCCATTCGGTCATTGTTCAGGAGCTTATCTAGGCTCCCAGCGATGTTCGTCGTTGGCCGTCGCAGTTTTTTGCCCAGCTTGCACACGGCCGTCCCATCTTAAGGGAGGTTCGGGCCTGGATTCGCCAACACGCCCCACCTATATCTACCTTCATGCCGGACCGTCTTCCCGATCCCGATACAAACGTCGTCAACCTGGCGAACTTCCGCTCATTATCTCGAATGCTATTCGAATACCAGATTGTGCGTGTCGTGTTCCCTTGCTTCGCCGACTGTCCGTTCTGAGGTTTTTTTTTTTTATAAAAAAAGGTCGCCATTGCCGGTTGGGGAACCGATAATTTTCCAGGCGGTGGAATCATCATAATTCCCGCCGAACATTCCAGCGCCTTGCTGGTCGCTGCGTTATTCTTTTCACAATTCCCCGACATACTCAACACTCGTTTGAATATTCCTTTGACACCCACCGTCACGCAATCCCCGCCACACAATCCTTATAACCAGCCAATGTCGGCAACGCCCACATCGCCATACGCCTCCACTTCTGGCTCACGCCAGATCCCGTCTCCTACGTCTTACCGAAGATCGCACCACGACGGCTCCCTGAGCCCCATCGAACAGCCGATCAGTCGTTCCCGCCAGGAGCAATTTCGCCCCATGATTCCCCGGGATCCTTCTATATCCCCCATGCACTCTCACCCCGCTTGGCCAGCGGTCAAAGATGAAGATGACACGCAATACCCTCCTTACTCCGCGCATCCGGGCAGCCACTCTCGTTACCCACCGCAGCCTCCGCCACGCTCGAGCTAACACGCCGCGCCTTGCAGCATAATAAATACCCTATCGCCAATCGGCCTTTGCCCTTCTTTCTTCGCCCTACCCGCCCTCGTGTCGGTACCATACAACCGCCCCACTATTTTCCACTCGATCACCGGATCGAAGACGTGTTTCCCAAAAACTGTATCACCAGCTCCCGATTCGTGCTTTGACAAACTGGACTTTACCCTGACTCTCGACCTCTGTAGCTATTGCCTGAAACCAATGTATTATTAGCCTTTTCCTGTTCGTACGTTCGTTGTTGTGGCTCCACCTGGATCACGCAATAGTATTCAAATTATTCACAACACCCGGTACCCGAGGGATCAACTCGGAAAAACGCAGCTGTAGTTGGGCAGTTCGCATACCCGTATGTACCGATATCAACTCTTTTATCCGAGTCGACCTCCGACGGCCTCAATTTCTCTGATTTCAGCGGCGTGCTACCGGAGTGATAGTCACCAATTTACCGACCTCGGGACGCTGGGACGCGGCTGCGAAATAATTCCGCCGCTTTCCGTCTTGAATCTACTGATTTTCCGCGATGACGCCAATCCCACAGTCAAGCTTATGGCTTTGTACAAGAAAAGGTTTGCGCCAACCAAAGAAACCCGTGCGCGAATGTGCATCGGCTATTTTTTCCCGGAATCAAGAGCCGAGGCATCTCCCTCTAGCATGTAAGACAAAAATTCGTCGGCGGGTATTGTGGTTCGTCGGACCCGTTTTGGGCCCGCCGCCCGCGGTTAGGATCTCCGGTGTTAGGGCGGCATACCGCTTGTTTCTGGACTTGTTCTGGACACTTCTAGGTCTGGACACTTCTAGGCAAGGAAATCACTGAGTCAGGATCGAGCTTCACTGCGCCAGCACTCTGAGACGGCGGATAAGATAGGATTACGACATACGAGGTACAAGCTTTCAACGTTGAAGGCTTCAAGTTCAACTGATGTAGCTTAGTGCAGATGTGGTTTAGCGTCTCACAAGAATAGAATAGATAAGATAAGATAAGTAAAGTTGAACCATAAGTGAACTATGCCAGGCCCGACAGAGAGATCTCGCTACTGGAGGATCGTAGAACCTGAGATCCGCACAGTCCCGCCGCGTGGAACCGTGGCACCGAGCGCATCGAAAAGTGGAATACTGATCCAGTTGCTCCGTCAATGCCACCACTCTGAGTCGACACAGAAGTATTTTGAGTGTTTTCCCATTCTAGGCATTTTTAGAAGGAAGCGTTCGAACTTGACTCTTCGAACTACAGGCTTCAAGTTGAGAACCCAAGATTCATCCGTCAAACCTCTTTCGCGTGCGAAAATTATTTTTGTACAGAACTTACTATTGTATCCGAACGTTCGGTGATTGGCCATAGCGATGCATGGCATCTTCCAACTCCTGAATAGGACGTCGGGCCCGAGGTTTCGCAGAGGCTGCTCATCTTGAATTCCAATCGACTTACCACGGTCCACTCAAACCCCCACTCATAGCTTCGTGCGCCTGTCTTCCTGTTTTTTTTTTCCGTCCTCTTTGCAAACCAGTCCCAGCTGACTTCGCTGTAGCATGCTGCTGGGGGCCTTCGATTTCACTTCGACGTCGTTCGCAAAAATCCTCCAGAATCAATAATTGAAGTCTGTGAGTTTTTATGTCGTTGTTGCACGCTGTAGACTGTGCTTTTCCCAAAAATTCAAGTGCGCCCTCCCTGGGCTACCCCGAGTTCGAACTTTCCAGAACATCGAATCCGCTGGGAGTTACGGACAAAGCCGTGTTCGCGTAGACGAGCAAGCCCGGCCGGATCCATCAGTAGTGCCGCCGTGCCGTGGGCTCGGCGCTACTTGCTTATATTCATATTCTTGTTATCTCCATAGTGGGTGTTATTGCGTGTAGTCAAACAATATTGCTTCCTTTCCAAAAAGCACCGCCTTCTGGCCTCAAATTTGACCGTGAGCAGGGTCCACTTCAAATTATCAACCGTTTTGCTCGGTTATAAAATAAAGTGAACAGAAAAGAATGACAGAACTTCCGGGTACATTTCCAGCGCCATGAAGCGACCGATAACAATGGACTTTTGTCAGCTCTTCCATTAGACGCGTCGAATAACTCAACTTGAAGGATATGTATGTAGGACCCCTGATTATCCGTAGGTAGGTCAAATCAGGAGTCCGGACAAAAATTTGGATCTGAAGGGTGTATGTCAGTGTCAAGTCCGGACAAATCGAGGGACGGCGTGAAAGACCTCTGATCGAACGTCCGGACACTGGTCCACAGTGAGCAGAGGTCAGATCAGAGTCCGGACAGGGTGTATCCTTGCTCTTAATTGTGAATGCGTGCTTAGTGTAGTGGTTGTTCACTTGGTTTAATCTCACGTTAATGTTTTCGCTCTGCCTTGTTCGGTCCCTTCCAAAGCCAATTAGGTTTCTTTTTAGCTACATACGCCTCGCGCTAACAACACATTCAGTCTTCTGCGAGGGTTGCAGAAGCTGGCGTCGGCACTACCTGCCCTGTGAAGACTGGTCCTATGGCTTCGCTATGGTTGGATCAGAGATTGTTCTTGCTCGAGGTAAGCCCAAAGATTGCCGCCGGGATTAAATTGACCAGCTTTGCCAGTTATCACCATGTATTCTAAGAACGGAGGGAAGGCCGGAGCCCATTCATGGGGTCCGACCTGTGACACCATCGGGTCTCTCTCTTACCTTGTCGTACAGCTGCATCAGCATTCCTATCGACGGCAGTTCAAATTCATTGATCGCAACTACGCAGTACTCGGAACATTACGGTTCGCTCATTTGCCGCCCAACTCGTTCCTTTCCCTCGTCCCCCTGGACGACGACTTGGAGACTGTTAGGGAATTCCGAGATCATGTCGAGGTCAGTCTACGTGCCCAGATGATGTTTGAGGAACTTTCAGCAGAGCGGGAAGTGTTGGCCAAGGCAGTTGCAAGCCTTAACATGGTGCGGAGGAAAGGAAAGCCTAATGTAAGCCTTCTGAATGTAGAGGAGGAGGAGGAGGACGACGTCTAGTAATATATTGGGATTTTTGGCGATTTTTTGGGGTGATTTTGAGGTCAGAAGCAAAGTCCGGACAAAAATTGTCCAATGCGGCGACCAGACGCAAAATCCGGACAAAATTTTCAAACTGGGCACAACCCAAAGTCCGGACAATTTTTTTTTGAGGGTCATTTTGTGATTTGACCTACCTACGGATAATCAGGGGTCCTATGTATGTCTATTGACCAGCCCCCTCCGTGACCTCGGCCATCAATGATCGATTCTACTCGCCTGTCTCGCTTTCGGAGTTTTGTGATGGACGTCTCTCGACTCTCTCCAGAGAATTGACCACAGTGGATCGGAGTCCTAGGGATCGGCACCGTACCGTATACGGTTACGGCCCGTACAACTACGGGCCGTAAACCGTATCATTTTGGGGGCTTTACGGGACGGTTACGGTACGGCTTCAGATGCCGTATAAAGCCGTATACGGCTGCCGATAACTCGGCCGGATCATGGTGGGTAGGATTAAATATTGTAGATTCAAACGTTTTAATCCTACCTGAGGCTCTCTTGAACCCTCACTTCAGTCCCGGCGCGCTCTATCACGTGTTATAAATCAGCCGTACCGTAACCAGGACCCCTGATTGTCCGTAGGTAGGTCAGATCTCAAATTGGCCCTAAAAAAATAATTGTCCGGACTTTAGGTTGTGCCCAGTTTGAAAATTTTGTCCGGATTTTGCGTCTGGTCACCGCGTTGGTCAATTTTTGTCCGGACTTTGCCTCTGACCTCAAAATCACCCCAAAAAATCGCAAAAAATCGCATTATGTGACTAGACGTCGTCCTCGTCCTCCTCCTCTACATTCAGAAGGCTGTTGCTAATGTGGATGGTGTCCTGGTCCATACCCGCTCCTTGAATTTGGTGTTTACCAGGCAGAACTTCCGCAGAAGTGTTTGCGGAGTGGCTCAGAGATATTAAGGAACACATATATTTAGCGTTCGTAGATTTTTACGTCCCATTTGATTCAGAAATGACGCGCTGAGGGCAAATCATTTTATATAAAGAGACTTGTTAGCTAAAAGAAAACTAATCAGTCTCTGAAGGGACTGAACAACAGAATGCAGGGACACGTATATCACATTATAGTGAGTGAAGAACCACTACACTAACCATACATTGAGGGATATGAACAAGGATACCCTGTCCGGACTCTGATCTGACCTCCGCTCACCGTGGACCAGCGTCCGGATGTTCGATCCGAGGTCTTCCACGCCGACCCTGAATTTGTCCGGACTCCACCCTGACCTACACCCTTCAAATCCAATTTTTTGTCCGGACTCCAGATCAGACCTACCTACGGATAATCAGGGGTCCTCCGTAACCGTAACCGTACAAGGCATCCCAGAGGGCTATACGGAACGGTACGGGTCTGCCGTATACTAGCCGTATGCCGTATGCCGTATATACGGTTACGGTGCCGATCCCTAGCACTGGATCCGATGCTCTCCAACTTTCAAGCTCAACATCAAATTGATGCCAGCTGCCACGGCAAAATGATGGCTCTCACAATCTTGATGCGCTTCTCTTCGCCGACAGGTCAATAAAGCGGTTCCCCCCCGCATTGCGAAATGTGAGCGGGGTACAGGACAGTCCGCAAAACATTGTTTGCTATTGCCTGAATATTTCTGAAGTCTGCCACAGCCCTGCTTCTTGGAATGGATGGAATGGATGTCCAACGACTTTGCACACCGTTGATGGCCGTGAGCCGCCGTGAGTACTCAATGAGCGGATTATTCCCCGGCATCGGCAAGTTTTTTTTTTGGTAGAGTTTTATATAATGATGCCCCCGGTAGTTTTGAGCATACAGGCATTTAAATAACAATTTTTTCAGCACCCATGAATCCCTTGGCAAAAGCGTTGTCCGCTCAAATAAGCTTTATAACTTTTAGGACCCGAATCATTTCGGCTTGTGATCCAAAGTTGAACTTACATAATCAATCTCAAACTCGAAGTCGGCAGTTGGTTTTGGCATCAGAACCAGCCTGTGCGAGTTGGAATGAAAAACGATAATAGCTGTCATAGTCTGCTGCTATCTTCTAACCTCTTGATCTGCTCGCCTTTCATTCCCAAGACTGAGGAGCAGTTCATTGCATCGCGGAAGGCAGCGTAGTACGCTACCCTCCGCGAGGCAATGTTTTGGCGACAATCAACGAAGCTACCAGTTCTTGAAACTGGACATTCAGGATGCGACCGCGAAGATCTTTACTTTGCTTTCAGTATAAATGGCCTGCATGGTTCCGCTAACTGAGCCGACGAAGCCGCCGGTATTCGGCAAGCCGCCACTGGTCTGGACGGGGGGGAAGACGCCCGAGATCAGAGATACTACGGCCCCGGCAGACGAGTTCACACCGGCTGTGTTTTGATGCCCGCGCCGAGACCGGCTGTATGATGGCCGAACATCAACATCTTTCAGCGTCTTCCCCCGAATCCCCGCACAGGTCAAGAGTGCTTCCCCAGATGAGTACAAGCTTACTTGGATCCACGTCACCACGTCCACCTGTCTCCGCCCGTCGGAAAAAATCTAAAGACGGCAACAGGCACCTATAGTGAACACCGAACTGAAGCTCGACCGTTGACAGGACTTTGATCAGGTCCCGGTCAGGGCCTCACCAAGACCTGATGTGGATTGAAACATTGACCAGTGGTAAGGCCAACAGCGTTCAGGATTCGACTGATTTCTAATGCCTGACTATCATTCGATTTATATTTTTTTCGACACCGCCCCGGCCGGCTCTTCTAGGAGGATATTCAATTCGGCACTGAGCCTTATGACTCAAGCAGTCAACCTTTTAACCGTGGCCAATGGATGCGTCGTGTAAAAGGAACGAATACGTACAGCTAAACATACAACTGGGCGGAAGTGGAACTAAACTCATTATACAGTGAAGTAGGTTCGTGTCAGTCAGTCTGTGTAGGTTGTGAGCATCGTGAGCTAGGGATACGCATGTATTCGAATGGGTCCGAGGGTATATTGTCCGGGTCCCTCAATCTAAGCGCACAGTGGCTCACACTGGAGTTTCGGTGCCTTCGCCGGCAGCTTTCCCAGACGTCCGCATTTGACGCCGGCCCTCCGCCTCGCTCTTGAATTGGCGCGGGATGAACGCCATACCGAGGAAATAAAGCACCCAGAAGACCTGCAGAAGACAGTAACCAGTCAGCGTGAGCGCCGAAATGGAGGAAACGCATTATCCCAATGTGGTTAAAAGACACATACAATGACAAGCGCCAGCCACGCATGCAATGCAGATTGGGGCACCTGGTGTAGGCCGCCCGTAGCGAAGGCCCACTCAAAGTAAAGGCCATAGTGTACCTGGTTCAACCGGTTAACTCCGCTCCACTCCATGAAACAATTGTTCGACAAAACACACCTGATACGCCGCGAGGCCGAGGATGGCGAGCCCGAGTGCGACGTGGAGGTAGTTCTGGGGCGGGCGGTGGCCGCGGAAAAGTGTGGGCATTTTGACGTAGTGGATGATGGTGCCGAGGAGCAGCTGCGTAACGTATAGTGCGAGGAGAGCGACGCCGATCTTCTGGTGCGGGTCTTGCACCGCGTTCATCTGGAGCTCGTGCGACAGGCTGTGACCGATGGCCCACCCGGCGAAGATGACTGGCCCTGAGATGACGAGTTGCATTATAGCATGACCCCAGAACCATCTCATGAAGCATTATGATGAGACTGGAGGATAAAGTGAGACACGGGGAAGGTGGCTCACTGTCGCACAAATGTTCGAGCGTAGCGCGGTAGCAGGACACCAAGTGGGAGGAGGATAAGAAAGCCGACAGTAGAGATGACTGCATGATTGCGGGCTTTAATCTCGATTGGAGTGAGCGGGAAGGACACCACGGATCCGCCGTCGTCAGACATCTGTAGCCGTTCGAAGATTCTAGTGCGACCACTCTAGAAAACGAGACGAGGATTAAAAGGGAGAGAACGCGGAGAACGGACGTGGAAAGGACTCTAAAAGTGTCGTGTTACTCCCGCCACCTCATATTTTAAATACAAGCCTTCATCAGCACTGATCTAATTCCGGGATCGGGTCGAGGGAACGGGGACTTAAGCCGGTTGATATGAAAAGACTACTAATAGACACTCTCTAACTGGTCAGAATCGCCACCGTGGAACCATGCCGGGGATGCGCATCAAGCCAAGACAATGAATTTCCGGCGAATCCACACAAGAAAACAGCATTTCTCAACGGTCTGTGCACTTTTACGAATCAATGAAGATCGCAGGACACTTGACGCCAAAAATTGGAGAACATGAGGGAGGCATGTGCCGGGGAATAAGAAGCCGAGGAGGCCGTTATTTCAAGCGTGGTGACTGTATTTCTCAAAAAGGAAAGACTACCCACGCTTTCCCAATTTAGTCCGATGCGCAGCAGTGAACGTTTTGCGAAGTGGAGCACATCTCTTCAAGGGATGCTGCGGCGCGCAGGGTCTTCACGGCAACAACAGTCTGCCATAATACCTTGTAGTGTCAGACTCGTGCCGCGGTCAACCGCGTTGAACACCGAGGACGTATTTTCTCAAGCGGCAGATAAGTTCCGGGAGTGGTCCGGGAAAATTTACTCACCCGATGTTGAGATTGCCGCACGGGATCCCATCATAATAACGTTTATCTGTGTGCATAGCCATCCAACCTTAGGATGGTGGGTCTCAATGCCATGCATTTCACGTTTCAACATCGCGGTGAAGTTGTTTGGGTTCTACAATAGAACCGGAGAGATCTTCTTCACGTTTGTCTCCAAGACAAGTTGTGGGGCGACGTTTTTCTAGGATTGTGCGTTCAGTGGCCAGCCGAAACGCGCCGTGGCTTTGAACAAATCATACCAGCGGAGCTGCGAACCCACCGCCATGCTAGGGGTGAAAGGGAATATATTTCTTCTGCAAAGACCGGATCGCGTAGACTTTAGAATGATCAGACTTGCTATTGAACATTTTTCTAAGTACTTTGTCCTTTTTTGACAATCGTTGTCGAACAAAACCAGAGTGGGCACGTATGACTGCCGCACGCATGAACATGCTGCCCATGCGTGTATTCATGCTCGCCCTCGTGTGGACCTGGTGGCGGCGTGAGTACGAATGTCCGTCTACTTAGGCTCAGCCACACCAATTTTCTGAGGAAAATCAACTTGAATACCCAGCTTGAAATGAAAGTTCTGTCTGTAAATAAATGTACAACCAGCACAGTGCGGGAAAATACCATTTCTCGCGGAAGAGTAATGTACGCATTGCGCAGCAGTAATTACCAGAGTGAGTACATCACGTAGGGTACCCCGGCATCCTTCCCTAAAAATCTTTCGGTCCGTGAACGACCGCGGCGTGAATTGAAACAGGCTCCTTCTCCTCAAGTTAAGGATGGTTTGGTGGAACCATAGGAGTTACAGTATGTATGCAGTGATCAGCTGCCGAGAAGTCCCACATAAATAAACATCGCCACAAAGTTCTGGCGGGATAGACGTGTAGCACACTTTTGAACTTGACTCACTTCCAAGTTCTCTCCCTTTTGCCCCCATGTCGTCATAGGAATTGCTTTTTAGTCTTTTGTAAACAGACTTTAGTTGAGGCGCTCGTCCCTCGCATTTTATAATTGCTTCCACTAAGTATACTCGATCCAACCCGTTGCTTACCCAATCTCTCTTGCACTGACAGTGCCCAGCAATGTCGATCACATCACTATCATGGCTGTGTATGCGGCGTCGGGCGTCCCGGTCTTCCCAAGCGAGCGCGAGAGGGTATATTCACGGACCGTAACTGCGACCTACATAATCACCATTATCACATTTGCAGCCTGCCGCTTTCCCGAAGGGCATACTAAAAGATCGCCGCCGTCTCAGCTCGCCTCAGGCCGCCTCTCGCCTGACCTGTAGTACTATAATAGTATGTATATGTATGAGTGGCGTGTGTCCTACTCTTCGCTATCAACCCGGTGATTGTGTGAAGTGTTAAGCGTTCAGCTATCAGTACTAGGAGGCACAAGGGAATTTTCGGAGGCTCCGATTTCAAACTATCATGTCAACATGCATATGTGTGTAAGTATGTGTGGGTTCCAACGACGGCCTTCGCAGAGGGTTTTTTTTTTTTTTTGCGGACGCACAAATCGGAATTATTCCCAGCAACAATCAAACACCTGCTGCGCACCCGTCTTGAAATTCCGGGGAGAGTTTTCAGATCCCACACGCCTTCATTATTACGTAAGCTGACCCCGATCCGCGTGATGGATGATGCATGATGGCTGCCTCGGACAACATATGAACAAAGAACGCGTCGCGCGACTATTTATAAATGCCCTCCATTAGCAGTTTTCACACGAATAAATGTGATTTTATGACTGGAATGCGCGTTCTTTTTATCGTACACTATGCCTACACTGATACTAGCATTTTCGACATTGATTCACCAAGCGCATTGACCACCATCGACTTTGATACTGGGCAAATAGGTGTTTAGACCGAAACCTAAATCATTGACAGAATACACTCACTCGGTGCCGGTGCAGAAGGTAGAAGCGTCGGAGGCCAGATAGAGAGTGACTCCACGCAGCTCATCCGGCTGCCCAAATCTGCCCATTGGATTCTGTGCACTCAACTTGGCTTCGAGGCCCGGGTGCTTATCGAGGAAGCTGTGGGTCATTCTGGAGGAATTGTCAAGATAATGAACGCAGCGACAGACCGAGATTGAACGTACGAGGTGAACGTATATCCCGGACTGATTGTGTTGACGCGAATTCCTTTAGGCGCCAACTCGCATGCCATGGATCGGGCCATCTGGAGCACCGCCGACTTGCTCGTGTTGTACGCCACCCAGTGCTGGTTCTGTTGAAGGATATTAGCCCCGAAATATTGGCTCGCACTAAGAAGCTGAGCCGACATACGGGGTTGGTTATGGTCCCGCTCATGGATGCGGTTAAAACTATGCTTCCAGGAATGCCAAGACGCTCCATCTGTCGTCCTGCAGCCTGGGCAGTAAATAGCACGCCGGAGACATTAACATCTAGGACCTAAATTCAACCCATTAATCTGGTATTAATTTCCAACAGCACTGTAGGATCAAACCTTTTTGAAATCCTCCGCTTGATACTCGAGACATTCGGCGCCGTGCAAGATCCCAGCATTGGCCATGCACACGTCAATCCTCCCCTCCCTCTCAACCACACCCTCCACTAGCTTCCACATCGCCTTCTGGTCGGTTACATCCCCACTGACGTACTCCAGTCGCGCTTTCTTCTCCTGACGGTTCCCCGAAGGAAGCTCATTGACGTAACTCTGCACCTTCAGCCAGTCGCCGTCCGGGCTGGATGCGAGGTCGAGGCAGTACACGACAGCGCCCGCCTCTGCGAGCGCCAGCGCCATCTCGAGCCCTATGCCTCTGTGAGCGCCGGTTACCAGTGCAACACGTCCCTCCAGCGAGAAGAGGGAGATTGCGGTGCGAGTAGGTGGGGATCCAGCAAGGGCAGCTTCTACTCCAGGGCGGGGAGCCATTGTAAGCTAAAGGCCCTTGGTAGAGTGAGAGCAGGGCTTTATACCATCGCCCTATGTATGACGTCCCAGGTCAACTGACCGAAGACCTTTTGCTTCCAAGCTTCCAGATGATTATCTATTCGTGTAACGTTGGTCTACCCCACAAGTAAGAACCTTCTCTATTGTACTAATCCTCAGCTTCAGGACGCGTTTCGTCTGGATACTGATAAGCGATGTACCTATCACTGGCGCCATGGCCGCGTCGGCAGTTCGTTCTTCCATGACTTCAGTGTGTGTGAGTATCCGCATATTCCATGACCCACGAAAATTGTTACTGGTACGTCAGGGCTGCCCGAGAACCACAGCCCGCGCCGAAACATCCGCGTATTTGCCCTTTCCTACCCACCACGCCCTCGACGTCCAATGAGGGTGTTCAACGCTTTCCCAAAATATCGAAAGGCACGCGAAACCGCCTCCACCCATCGCCGCTGTCTTTAATTTGGGCGCAGCTTGGAATGAATGCTGGAGTTCGTTCTGGCGACTTATCCAAACCTTGTCCAAACTTGACCGGAAAAGAATATTTCGGAAAACTCTCCGGTCTCTCCTCTGACACGACAGGTAGGCATGTTAATCAATTTGAATGTAGGGGTCATTCTTGGGTGATGTGGTGAAGAATCGGTAAAGGAAAGACGGCCGAAGACGAAGTGATCGCCGACTTGAGCTTACTTCTAGGATAGGGCTAGCACTGCTCTAAAAACGGCGTCAAAAGATTCCGGCACGGCAGCGGAGTAGCTGAGAATCCCGAAATCCACTGGCATTCGCCTGGGGCGAAGGGTTGGAGCCTTCGGCATTCCGGCACAAGTCCAGGTCGGAGGTTAAATTACTAGCCGACACGGCATGTTCAAAATGTCCAATGTCCAGCCTTGTCGTGATGCCGCTGCCCAGATTTCCGACCTGTGTAGACGCACCAAGATATTTTTGAGGGAATTGGTTTAATCAGATTCAGATTCCCAGGGTGTACGCGTGGAATGAAAGAGGCTTTGATGTTGACTCTCGAGGAAGTTAGGTTCAGACTTCAAAGTCAGATGCATAGCAAATTTCATCTCCTCCATCGTCCGTCAGTATTCTTCATAATCAAAAATAACTTCGGATGGAATCGTTTCGGCGGGGGACGTCATTTTTCGGGCTCCTGGCGACGGTGGAACCTAAGTATATTAGAAGTGACCCGGGGGTTTTCCTTCTCTGTCAAAAAACCTATGATAGTGGAGAGTGGGGAAATATAAAAAGGCGTCCAGGAGGGTTTCACTGCGTTCAAGCGGCCCCGCGGCGTACCCTGTCGGAGTTACGTCGCCATACGACGGAACTGTGCCGAGTGCCTCGGCAGTATGGCGACGTTGGGACGTAGCTCGGGCAGGGCCGTCTGAACGTAGTGCTTGGCGAAGGATTAAACCCTCGGTGAATGCAAGGGCAGCGGAACATTATTGTAAAGACACCGGGACCTATTCAACTTCAAGTACAACAGGTGGATGCTCCGCTTTCATAGCTGCGTATGACCCCCGGTTTTCCGCAGAGTATTGTACCGACAAGCCATTGATTTGCCATTTGCCCCAGCTCTACCTACTGCCCGCCGCTACTTCTCTCCCCCACCCCGCCCTAGCTGGATCGACTCCCTGTATTTCGGACAGTGTTCGGACAGTGTCCGTAAAATTGGCACTCACCAACCAGTACCCCACTGGAGGATGTGGGCCCGCCTACACTCTAATATTGAATTGAAAAGCCATGCATTCTGAACAGTTGCCTTCCTGGCATCATTTTTCGTAATTAGATCTGTTAATGTTGGACCACAAAATAGCGCTTGCAGCGGTTCCCTTATGGGGAACTGGCTCCCTTCCTTTACGCACACCACCTCCAGGTCTCTCTCCGCAGAATGGACGCGTCTCAGGTACATCCCATGGATTAAACAGTGTTAGGAGGCCAGTCTCAGTGCATTGGACCAGAGTAGATCTGAGACAAAGGGTCACCCGCACACTATTAAAGGCCTCCCCTCAAACAGCCTGCCTGACCACCAACATGCCTCCCCGCATCTACACGTCCAATTTTCCCGACGTCCCCATTGGCAGCACCTCGATATTCACGCACGTTCTCGGGTCCGAGTCTCGTGGCGGCGACATTAGCGGCTTCCCAGGATCTGAACTCGCCTTCATCGATGCGGCCACGGGGGCGTCACTCACTCGGGCGCGGCTGCGGGAGTTGTCCTTGTCTTTTGGCTTTGGCATCCGGGACCACCCCCGCATCTCCGCGTTCTCTCGTCGGGGTGACACTGTCTTGATATACTCGCCCAACTCGCTGGCGTGGCCTGTGGTACTTCTCGGCTGTAAGTCCTGTCAGGGACTTGAAGATGATATGTCGCGGACGTAGGTTGCTGATTCTAAGGCTCTAGGTGTATCGGCCGGCCTCCGCTGCACACTCGCGAACAACGCATACGTGAGCCGCGAGCTCGCGCATCAGTATATGGACAGCGGGGCCACGCTGATCTTCACGGCCGAAGAAGGGATCACTACCGTGCGCGAGATGTTTGCCGAGCTCGGTATCCCGAAGGATGAAGGGGACGCGTGGACCATCGTGCTAGCGCGCGATTTGCAGTGGGCGGGCGGGCCGCAGGCCGCGCTGACCCCTGCGTGCGTCGGGCTGCTGACACTCGATGACTTGCTCGCACGGGGCACGCTGGCGCATGAAGAGAAATTCGACGGAGAGTTGGCTGATGAGACAACCTATTTGTGCTACAGCTCTGGCACAACCGGGAAACCCAAGGTCAGGTCGATCTCCCTCGTCCTCATTCGAGATCTTAACAC
Organism: Mycena galericulata; assembly: GCA_029289565.1. Taxonomy (NCBI): domain Eukaryota; kingdom Fungi; phylum Basidiomycota; class Agaricomycetes; order Agaricales; family Mycenaceae; genus Mycena; species Mycena galericulata. The sequence goes on along the minus strand of JARKIA010000360.1, from coordinate 61,043 downwards.
CCAGATGATATGTGATATTGTAGGGCGTAGAGGTACGCTTTTTTTGCGCCACGCTGATCCTGTTGGAAACTGAATGTTGGTTGGCACAGACTACGCACCAGAACATGACAGCGATCCTTGACGTCCTTCGAAATTCGTTTCCCGAACTGAAATCGGGAATTACCCTACTCGGCATTTTACCGTTTTATCACATCTACGGCACGCATATATTTTCTCTGTTATTGGATTTTTAAACTTAGTCCGGGACCGATTTTTTCAGGCGCTTTCCTCCTAATTCACCTCCCGCTCACTATGGGGTGGCCCGTGTTAATCCAATCGCAATTCGAACCCGTCCAATTTTGCTCCACCATCGAGCGGTTCAAAGTCTCCTTTGCGCTCGTCGTCCCCCCTGTTCTGGTTGTTCTGGCGAGACATCCCGGTAAGCACACATTAGAGTCAGTCCTCCTTAAACGTGCGCCGACGTGGATGTCATGGCTAGCTGTGGAAAAATACGATCTCTCGAGTTTGGAGTATATGCTGAGTGCGGCTGCGCCTCTCGGGGCAGATTTGGTCAAACAGGTAAGTTAAGCGCCCCCTTGGTTCTCCCTTGAGTTGATGTGTATTCTTGGTATTCTTAGGTCAAGACGAGGCTGCTTGCGAGGCGCTCTTCTGGGGCAACTTGCGTAATTTCGCAAGGTCGGTATCAAATAACACCATTAAGGCTGCGGCTGATTACTTTTTATTTTATTCTTCGTTTAAAGGATATGGCCTGACGGAGACCACCACTGGCACCAATTTCCTGCTTTTGAAGGATGCGGATCGGAAGGTCGGGAGCATCGGGACGTTGGTGGCCAACATGGAAGCGCGTATCATTCACGACGAAGATGGGAACGTTGACTCGGAAAAGGGAGAACCGGGAGAGCTGTGGGTACGCAGTAAAACTGTGATGAAGGCAAGATTTTACTGAGACTCCTCCAATATCGATCGGGCCATCGAACTAATTATTCATTTACAATGGACAGGGATATCTTAACAACCCTCAAGCGACCAAGGACTCCATCACTCCAGACGGGTGGTTCAAGACTGGAGACATCGTTTTTAGAGACGACGAGGGGTTCTTTTATATCGTCGACAGGAAAGGAGCTTATTAAATACAAGGTATGGATCGCCTTTCACAATTCGGCATTTGGGATGCAAAACTGAACGCGCCGGCCTAGGGATTCCAAGGTATGCTTGATCGACTTTGCCTTGTTTCCTGGATGGAATTTTAGATCGTTCTGTCAGTCCCCCCTGCAGAATTAGAGAGCGTCCTTTTAACCCACCCGGATATTGCGGACGCGGCGGTAATCGGGGTGGATAGCGCCGAGCAGGCCACCGAGCTCCCTCGGTTCGTCCGTCTACCTAGTCTGACAATCATCCATGCCGGATGATCGAACTGATGACCCCGTAATGCAGAGCGTACATCGTCCATGCGCGCCCCAAGGAGCTGCATACTGAAGAAGACCGGGCCTCATTTGCGACTGGTGTTGCCAAGTGGATGGAATCCAAGGTTGCCAGGCATAAGTTGCTACGAGGAGGTCAGTAATGCACCTACCTCTTGAATACATTACTGATTCCTTCAAAAGGTATCCGGCTGATCGACCTGGTCCCCAAAAGGTCAACCAAGTCCCATTTCAGCCGTCTAGAGTGGTTAACTGTTCATCTTGCAGTGCGGCTGGGAAGATACTCAGACGAGAGCTGCGGGGCTTGGCGAAGCAAGAGGTTGCGGGGGGGGAGATCGATACGAAATTTAGGTCGAAATTGTAGGGAATGACTTTGATGTTGAAAATTATTCAACCAAGTGACTCATCTCGAATGACTCATCGGCATCTTCCGGTTTGACACGCGCCCGGACCCGGTTCTACGCGAGGGAAAGTCGCCTCAAACGCGGGTTACATCCGCCTACGGCCTGTTATAGTGATTTGTCCACTGAGACTATAAGTATGGTCCACAATATGCTCCCATGGTCCATCCCGCAATTAGCATGAGTTTCTGCGACGACTGCTTCAAAGGCAAGTCGTTTGCCAACTAAAAAGTGCCACTATTCCGAATTCGCGCTGACGGGGTGGAAGGTGTGACTCACGAAGGGACTCCGGAAGGTCTGAACTCGACCATTCTTTTTGGATCTAGGGCTCACAAGCGCCAGGGAAGACGGAGAAGATCGGTGGCATCGACTGTTATGTTGCTACACCCACTGCCGACTTCCCCAAGGACAAGGCTGTCCTATTCCTAACTGACGTTTTCGGGCTGGCGTTGAACAACAACCTCGTAAGTCGAGTCGCGACGCCCACTACATACTGCACTTTGACCTTGACGCACTCAAACCTCGGATAGCTCTTGGCCGACGATTTTGCCCGCAATGGATTCCGGGTGCGTTCAGATGATACTGCAGCGGCCGTATGTATGTACAGACGACGGAACTCCGCAGACGGTCGTTCCCGACCTATTTAACGGCGATCCGATCCCTGAAGATGCGTTTAAGCCAGGCGTACGCTTCATTCCCACCGCTGTCCGCGCATTCCTTTCGCATACATTTTCTAGGCCCCTCCGCTGGATCGCGAGAAGTGGTCCCTGGTGCATGGCGAGGCGGAGACGCGCCCTCCGATCGACAGTGTCATCGCTGCCCTCAAAGAGGAGGGGGTGACCCACTTCGCTGCAACCGGGTACTGTTTTGGTGGTATGCATGCTTTGTCTGTAACATCTTTTCTTCTCCACGACTCAAGTCATTCAGCTCGCTACGTCGTGGACCTCGCCTTCGACGACGTCATCAAAGTCTCCGCGCTCTCGCACCCGAGCCGTCTCGTCGTCCCTGACGACCTCGAGGTACCGCTGCCTCGTTTCCTTTTTCATTTCATCCCTTTGATACAACGGTTCATCCTACGCAGAAATACGCTGCAGTCAGCAAAGCCCCTCTCCTCCTCAACACCTGCACCGTCGACCGCGCCTTCCCGCTCTCCGCGCAGACGCAGGCCGACGCGATCCTCGGCGCCGGCAAGTTCGCACCGGGGTACAAGCGCGAGTATTTCGAGGGCTGCTCGCATGGGTTCGCTGTGAGAGGGGATATGAGCGACCCGAAGGTGAAGGCTGGCAAGGAAGGCGCGTTCAGGGCTACCGTGGAATGGTTTTTGAAGTATTTGTAAACGTCCGTCCATCAAACAGTTGGTAGACTCGAACCAGTCCCAGAGGCGCGAAAGATCAAAGACAGTCGTTTGAGTTATTGGAACGTGCTATTGATCGACTGTCATCAATAGTGAAAATAACAACTGGCTCGAGTCTAAACAGTTGGTAGATTTTTCACGACTCCAAAACCCAGAAATATATTCCAAACCCACGCAATATACCCATAATGATATCCGCCCACCCAAAATCGAACCCTGCATAAATAAGCTCAACTACAATCTAGCTTTGTACCCCGTCTCGATCTCCCCCCTTGCCAATTCTTCCTTCGCCCGGTCCCGAAGCTCGCGGCGCAGAATCTTCCCCGCAGCGCTGAACAGCAGTTATTATCGTCCCGAAAAAACGGTTTATCACTACAGCCACTGACCTTTTGGGAATCACGTCGATGACGGCGACGCCTGCGTCGAAAAAAATATCGAATCAGCCAGAGAGGTGAAACGTCGATGTAGAAAGACTAACCGCCCCGCAGGAATTTATGTTTCGCGACCTTGGTCTCCATCCACTTGACTATGCTCTTTGCGAACGCGGCCCTGGCTTCCGCGGATTGAATTTGGTCGGGATGCGCGTGCACGACGTAGGCTCTGTTGCACCCGTGTGAACATGAGCGTTCAAGCAAGTAATAATCATAAGAGATTTGCGGAGGAACGGATGACGAACCTAGGCAGCTCCGTCGCCTGCTCGACGCTCTCGACTCCAATGACCGCGGCGTCGGCGATCTCCGGGTGAGTGAACATGATCGCCTCAAGCTCCGCCGGGGGAACTTGGAATCCCTACCACGGAAAGAGCGTCAGTGGATCCACAGTAGTCGAACCAGAACTTGCGTGCCTTGTACTTGATGAGTTCCTTCCGTCTATCGACGATGTAATAAAACCCTTCCTTATCCCTAACCGCCACATCCCCGGTCTTGAACCACCCGTCCGGCGTGATGGCGTTCTTGGTCGCCTGGGGATTGTTTAGGTATCCCTGTGGATGACGGATCAACATTCACGACTCAAGATTTTATTTATTTATTCATTTATTTCGCACCTTCATGACGGTCTTCCCGTGTATCCACAGCTCGCCGGGCTGCCCCTCCTCAGCGTCGACATTCCCGTCATCGTCCGCGACCAGGCGCGCTTTCAGGGTCGGCAGCAGGCGGCCCACGCTCCCGACTTTCCGCACCGAGTTTTGGAAATCCAGAGTGTGCGTGCTGGGAGACGTTTCCGTCAGACCGTAACCTGATTGGGTTGAATTCTTTGTGAGATACTCTTCAAAGCAAAAAAAAAAACGGGTTGATGGAGTTACCTTGAGTGATCCAACATATAGCGCCAGGCTTGCGCTTTGAAAGGAGGCGCTGGCGAACCTACATACATGGGAAGAACGTAACATGAGCGAACAGTTGGGGTGCTTTTAAAACGGTTCACCTTTTTGACGAGATCCGCGCCCAGAGGGGCAGCGCCCGAGAGCATGTACTCCAGACTCGACAAGTCGTACTGGTCTACGGCTGGTAACAATGGTCAGTCTCTGTGCGAGCTCGGCGCGAAGGGCGACAGACCAGGATGGCGGGCAAGCACCACAAGCACGGGCGGAACGATGAACGCGAACGCGACCTTGTACTTTTCGATGGTGGCGCAGAACTCGACGGGCTCGAAGCGGGTTTGGATTATCATGGGGCAGGCGGACGTTATCGAGAAATGCATGAGATTTGCGATGCCTTCGACGCGTGCCCAAATCAATTGGGGATACTTCGAGGGTTGACATGGACGAACCGTATATGTGATAGAAAGGTAAAAAGCCTATCATGGGCTCCTCTCCCGGGCGGAAGCTGGGAAAGAAATCGTTTACGATGTCGAGGAGTGTCGTCTACCTTCCCGTCAGCTGAACGAATCACAAGACTGCATGGATCGGAGAGCTCACCATGTTCTGGTGCGTCGTCTGTGAACTTGAGATTAGTTGTTAATCATAAAACTTCAAAGCTAGAGAATCACCTCGACTCCCTACAATGTGATTGATTGAGCACGAGCTGCTTGTTCGGCAAGAATAAACAGGATTTTTCGGTGCTAACCTTTGGTTTGCCCGTCGTTCCAGAACTGTAGCATAGATACACCGTTTCGTGCGCCGCGGAGCCTTCGAATTTTTCTTCTTCCGCCAATGCACCGCGCGAGAGCAGATCTCCAAGCAGCACGAGACCGGCGGCGTCCGGAACGACTTTTGCAGCTGGCCCGCCGGCCCAGCGAAGATCGGCGGGCAAAACAACGATCCGCTTGTCACCTTCTTCCTTTGAGAGCCCGATTTCCGCGAACATTTTCTTCACGGTGCTGATACCTTGCTCGGCAGTGAAAATGAGCTTCGCTCCACTATCCTTGTACTGAAACGCCAACTCCCCAGGCGTATAGGCGCTGTTAGCCAGAGTGCAGCGAAGACCGGCGGCAACGCCTGGAGGGACGTACGACCGGACATCAACGATTGAAAAGAGGGAACTGGATGACCCACGCACTTCCGAACACGACCACAGGCCACGCGAGTGAGTTTGGGGAAAAGATAAGGATCGTGTCCCCCCTTTTCGCGAATTGACGGGTAGAAGGGTGGTCGCGTAATCCATAGGCAAGGGAAAGTGCTAATTCCTTTAAATGCGCTCGGGTGAGGGTTGTCCCAGAGGCGCCGTCGACGATGGCTCTCGTGGATCCAGGGAAGCCCCCAACGTCCCCTGAAGCGCTAGATGAAAAAAGTTTGGTGAAAACAGATGTGTTGACGATGGGTACATCTGGGGAAGGGGATGTGTAGACTCGTGGAGCCATGAGGGGCGGTACAAGACGAAGGTGAAGAAGGGTGAGGGGATGGCCTTTGGCTAACTTGAGACGGTAAGGAGAAGGCTTGGAAACGCGGAACACGGAATGATTGCGGCATTGTTATTTTGGTCAGATGCTCCTAAGTCTCAGAATGCACAGACCAGATATTATGCTAGATACGACAAGGCGTCGTAGACCGCGCCCCGCTCGGAACGGGACGCGGTCACGCATTGCCAACATTCTGACGGCACGAACCCGAAGTAATGCGGATCAAAAGTATTTTTGTGATGCCTGTGATGCTTTCAAGGATGGTTTCGTTCAAGTTGAAAATGTGTGTACCAGAGGGGGAAATGGTACTTCAATATTTTGTGTATCTTCCTGGAAAGCTAGGCGGAGAGTTGACTTGGAGGTGAAGTTCTTTCCGAAGATAAATCAGTGTCCGCAGCGTTAAGATATTTCTTGAACCACAGAAGCAATATTTTTTTACCTAGTGACGTTATATGCCAAGTACGTCCGGCCACTTGACCTTCGGCAGGATAAGAAGCACTGGCGGGATACCTTGACTGCAACCATGCCTGGACCGCTCTAGTCGCACGCAATCGATTGAATACCGTCGCAAAGATGCGGCAACTGGCCTTCAAGATGGTAAGCGATGCATCTATCCTTATAAAGCTTCGTGGTGGCAGCTAAATACTCCTGGGAGCCATGAGGGGTGCAAGACGGAGGCGGAGAAAGGTGAAGGGAAGGGCTTTGGCTAACTTGAGAGGGTTAGAAGGTAGGTAGGTATATTCCGGCGCGGTCCCGTTAAGAGAAAACCGGAAACGCATGATTGCGGCATTGTTGTTAGATCATAGATGCTCCTAAGTCTCAGATACTTAGCAGATGCACAGACCAGATATTATGCTAGATACGACAAGGCGTCGTAGATCGCGCCCCGCTCGGAACGGGACGCGATCACGCACTGTCAACATTCTGACGACGTGGACCCAAAGTAATGCGGATCAAAAGTATTTTTGTGATACCTGTGATGCTTTCAAGGATAGTTCGTTCAAGTTGAAAATGCGTGTGACAGAGGGAAAATGGTACTTCAATATTTTTGTGTATCTTCCTGGAAAGCCAGGCGGAGGGTTGACTTGGAGTTGAAATTTTTTCCGGAAATAAATCAGTGTCCGCAGCGTGAAAATGTTTCTTGAACCACAGAAGCAATAATTTTTACCAAGTGACGTTATGTGCCAAGTGCGTCCAGCCACTTGACCTTCGGCAGGATAAGAAGCACTGGCGGGATACCTTGACTGCAACCATGCCTGGACCGCTCTAATCGCACGCAATCGATTGAATACCGTGAAAACCCCGTCGCAAAGATGCGGCGACTGGCCTTCAAGATGGTAAGCGGTGCATCTATCCTTATAAAGCGTCGTGGGGCAGCTAAGTGCTCCTGAGGCTCAATGAAGCAGTATCATCGCCGTCGGCAGGAGAACTGCCTGAGGACCCTGTGAAAGACCGTCAGTGTATGGCATTTCTGGTTGAAATCCTCCCTTAGGTGTCGTGGAACGAATTGACGGGCGCCGGGAAGTTAGGAGACGGCAGTAAGCCTTCAAGGATTCTAACGGCATGAATTGCGAGAAAATTGGGAAGGCACTGGCAGCGGCGCAGTCATGCTGAGAAGAGAACTTGTCAAATATGGGGTGTCGACCTGTAAGTATCAGATACTTGCTGAAAGAGGTGACAGGGGAAGAAACATAGGGCAGTCCTTTGCAGTCCGTATAATTTCTCAAACGGTATTCCTGTTCCAGTCGAACGGGTCAAGGGCTGGGTGGAGCGCCGTTTGGACGGTCGATGATAAATCCTAGACCAAATGGGCTCCTCGGAGTCCTCCATCTTTCTCGCTGCAGGGCTCCAATGAATACGCTCTAAAACGAGGGTCCAAATATTGCGCCAACCTCCTGTATGTCAGAACGAGGGACAGTCATGGGTTAGTTGTCTAATTGAAGCGGCGCCCGCGACCACGCGGCTCCAAGCCCGGCAACGATAGGCTCCCTCGGCATGGTTATTCTTTCCACAATGGTTAGCCGTGAAATTCAATCTCAGCCGAATTTTGAATCGCCTCTGACCACATTTCGGGCCTCCGCAAAATTAGTAAGATGTAGGATCGAATCTTTTTAACGGCCTGGCACCAGATCGTGAGCCTGCTCTCTCGGATCTCTTATCGGGTTACGTACCGTGACATCTGTGAGTGGTGTGTGAAGCGATTCTTCGATTGGGCTGCGCGACGGGCCAAACCGTTGCCAAACCTATAAAAGACCCACTAGCGCCTGGCTCTGACTAGAAGCGCCCACACAAGCGTCTATCACACACACGCATACCTATGGGCTACACCAATCCCCAGACAAGGTGAGTTACTCGTTGTCCCTTCCGTCCGACGTCTAGGCTCATTAGCAACTCCACGGCAAGCAAGCCGACCAGCCAGGGCTCACAGGGAGGGCAAGGGTGAGTATGCGTTCTGATGATTATGGCTCGTACTTACCGCAAAAAATGTAGGCAGGGCGGCACCAAAGGGGGGAAACGCACGAGTAACCATCCTTGAGGTCGTGGGTCTGTAAATGCCCAGTGAGTTCGACACACAACAGGATTTCTCAGTACAACTCACCCAAAGCCCCAGCGACAGAGACTCGGAATTTCTGGAAATTATGCATATCCCTGGTCTCCAGTAGTTAGTTTACCGCTGGAAGTGTACGAATACGAGTGTACGAATACAGAGAGTGACTTGAAAGTCCTGGAATGCTGGGTTATTACTCGCGAGCAAGTGGTCGAATCGAAAGAACCGGGGGGGGATTGCGCCTTCCTGAGGTCCCGACGGGCAACGAAAGTCGCACAGGCGAGGAGCCTCGGTGTTGCTTGGAATGCCGACTTCCCACCGGGACCCGGCCAGAGCACCAAGAGACCGAAATGAAAGATGCAAGGCGCGCTAAGTTTCTTCGAGTCGGACTCTTGAAAGAGCCAGTCCGTTGGAGAGTGCCAGAAGGGAAGTGAATTTTGGGGTCCGCTAGAGGGTAGAGGGTTCGATACGCGGATTTACCTCGGTGGCGAATGCGAGATGCATATGGCTGAAAAGTCGAAAATAGAAATAGTCCTAACCCTTACTGGAGTGTAGCTTTGAGACGAGAAGACGTCGTCTATGTGGAAGGTAAGTAGTCTGGATTTGCGGGGCACCGCTAGCTTGACTTCCGGCTAGGACCATCAGTGAAAACAGGTATTCTTCGGAACAGTGAAGTCGAAGTCGTTGAACTGTAGCAGCTAGTTTGAAAACCATCATCCTAGTAGGAACATGCACACTGAGGATTGATGTGTGTTTATTCCTCGGAAGTGGGCTGTGGGATGAGATTACGGTTGCGAAAATACCTGCAGTGAATAATGAGGGAAATATCCACCTACCTCCTCAAATGGCCGCTCGTTCGTTGAAAGAAATTCTTGACTCTTGATTAATTAAGTAATGTGCGTATATTCAGATCTTGTGGCTTACGTCGTCGGATGGCTCGAAGATAGGAATAAAATCCGATGAATCGAGGAAAGCAGTGACGAAATTAAAGGTCGTGTAGGTCCCTGACTCTTGACGAAATAAGTAAAGAGTATGTAAACGAACGAGGGGGCAGCAGTACTTACGTCGTTTCAGTCCGCTTGTATCGCTCAAAGAGCTTAGAAAAATCCCATAAATAGAGGAGAGCAGTGGCGAGGACTGTTGGAGCTTGACGGTAGTATAGTTGGGCCCGATCCTCGGGTGCCTGTTAAAATGGTGCTCTCAGAGCTAAAGAGCGTCCTGGATGTCAAGTTCGTTGGTGGCGTTTCCCAGGACGACGGTCAGCGTGCATCAACCCAAGCCAGTGAATGGTTGCGAGCTGGTAGTTGAGCATCAAAGCAGACAGCAAGCCCGAAGTGCAAAAAATGGTCGAGAGGCGAGCTGCTTTCTGGACGACGTTGGCTCCGAGTGAGGGGAGGGGATAAGGCAGTGTTCGGGCGCTAATTCGTCGTTCCAACACGTGTACAACCCAGAAGCCTGGCAGCAATCTAAAAACACTGTTGCACAGCCCGAGAATCCGATGTATTCCAGAAACCTTATCATGCTGTCAAAAACTTAAACGGCTATGCTGGATTTGGCACCACTTGATGGTTGAAGGGAGGAAGGCGCATCAAAGATCAAACAACGACAAGCTTTGCAAATCCAACTCAAGTCCAGTGGGGATACTGCACGTGTCGCTCCTCCTATAAAGCGCTCCACGTCGAAGACAGCAAGACCAAGGATACTGGCCTTGATTCTTTCCCGAGAACATGGTTGCAAAGTGAACACCCGACGCGGCCCGCTCAAGTGAACCAAAAAAAAAACCCTATTTAATTTATCCACTCAGGGGTGTTGGTCACGCTCAGACACCTTTCATCCGCCCACCATGCAACTCATCCTCGGCGGGCCCTTGTCCATTTCTCCAGACAACTCCGACTCGGACAGCGACAGCAGCGGGAGCGACAGTGATTCCACGCTCGAAGACTTCGAGCTGTATCCGACGTGGGCGCAGGGATATCCACTGCAGCGAGTAGAAGGGCGAGTCGATGCCTCCAATCCCAGCCTTGTCAGTTTAGCCTCGTCCTGCAACTCGGAGTCTTCGGAGACGTCCTCGATTGTATACGACATGTAGGTTAATGTGAAACGCGCGCTTCTTTCATTATATTCACGAAACATACCCCAGTGATTTTGAGCAGCTCATCGACGATCTGTTGGCAGAAGACCCCTGCCCTATCAGCGAGACTAGGAACACTGTACGCGGATATTTTCTATTCGATTGGTTGTAAACACTGACGTCTAACTGGTTGTAGATCGCCGTTGCACCATCCACCAGCGAGGCTAATGATTCCTTGATGATCAAGTGCCTAAACCGCACCTCGCCCGAGCTGTTCATCCTCCTTCGGCTCAACCACCGCGACATGCGCCAAGACCCGTGGAATCCCGCCCCCCACATCATATCTGCGGTGTCTCGCGATGAGCGCGTCTTCCTGTGCATGCAGCGTCTCGTCGAATTCAACCACCCGCCGCTACAGACCGTCGCCAACTACATTGATTTCTTCAGGCAGGTTCTCGAGGTGAGTGAACTCTCCGCGCGGGGTATTTCCTCTGAGCGTTTACGTAAATTGAACACCAGGGTCTGACATTCCTGCACGAGCACTCCATCGCCCAGCTCTCGCGCCTCGATTTGTCGAGCTACATGGTGGATCTGGGTCCGACGACGTCCTCAGCCTCGGACTCCGTGGAGTCCTTCGACCGAACGCGCTACCCCGTCCGGTACTACTTCACCAACCTTTCCAGCGCGCACGAGTTTGAGAGCCGCGGGGGCCCCGAGTTTCAGAAAGACGTGGAGGACTGCGCGCTCATCATGCAGCACCTCGCCGCCAATGTGAGCCTCCATTAATAAATTTCCTCCAAAGAAAATCGAACATTTAACCCGCAACAGGTTCCTTCAATCTCGAACAAACTGACGACGCTCGTGAACGCCATGCGCACGGGGACGTTCGACGCCGACGCGTCGCGCAAGCTGTTCGAGGCGCTGGTCAAGGCGCTCCCGGCGGACGTCTTCGACCTCCGCGTGCCCCCGCCCGGCATCGACGCGCCTGGTACGCCGACGATGATCACAATCTCACCGGCGCTCGGCAGTACACCCGACCTACACGACGACGCAGAGTTCCTCCCCACGATAAGCATCCCGCGCAAGCCCAAGTCGACCACGCTCTCTCCGCGCTCCGAGTCCCCCCCTCCGGACCTCACACGCCCCCGCGCCCGGTCGACTGAGCCGCCGCTCCACAGGCTCAGCGTGGCAGCGGCGCTCGCTTGATCCTCGCACTCGCTCGGCACAGACAGTAGATAATATTAAGCTTTCGATAAATTACTTAGATAGAGACCCGGCTGCCGCTCCTGTTTTGTTGTGAATCAATACTGTGCTACTAGAGCTTCGACTTGAGCGACGGCGGTGCGCGGGCGGACTCTTGCTTGGCCAGATCACGCAGCTCGCGGCGGAGGATTTTGCCCGCGGCGCTGGATGCCGACGTTGTGTTGAGAAAAAAAGCTGGAAAAGCGCAGGGAATTGGTCACCTTTTTGGAATAACGTCGATGACACCGACGCCTGGAGAGAGCGCGATCAGCTGGGGGAGCAGATAAGAACGCGCGCAAACACGCACCTCCGCGCAGGAATTTATGTTTCGCGACCTTGGTCTCCATCCACTTCACGACGCTCTGTGCGAACTGTGCCTTGGCCGCGGCGCTTTGGACTTTTTCGGGGTGGGCGTGGACGACGTAGGCGCTATATATGTACAAATAAGTAAATAAATCAGAAGCGCGACGTCAGGTTGGATTGTGTTTCAATTTATGATGTTGAAATCAAATCGGAAGCGAGGAGTGGAGGGAAAGACGAACCGAGGGAGCTCGGTAGCCTCTGCGACGTCCTCGACGCCAATCACAGCCGAGTCGGCGATGTCGGGGTGTGTGAGGAGGATGCTCTCCAGTTCCGCGGGGGGTACTACACAACAAGGCTTAGCGCGCACACGGAATCAAAATAAAATAAAAATCAAACCTTGGAATCCCTGCGGATGAGCGATACATTAGAAACCAGCAAGTCTCAAAAAAGGGGCAGAGCGCACCTTGTACTTGATGAGCTCCTTCCGCCTGTCGACGATATAGTAGTACCCCTCCGTGTCTTTGATCGCGACATCCCCGGTTTTGAACCACCCATCAGGCGTGATCGCGTTCTTCGTCGCCGCGGCGTTGTTCAGATATCCCTGCACAAAAAAAAGACAGGGGAGTTGGAAACCACCGTCGCCCAAAGCGCAGGGGGCGTACCTTCATAACACTGAGCCCGCGAATCCACAGCTCCCCAGGCCGCCCCTCCTCCGCGTCCACCTCGCCGTCGTCGTCGTCCACGAGCCGCGCCTCGAGCGTCGGCAGCAGCTGCCCGATGCTCCCCATCTTGCGTTCGTCGTCCGCCGGGGCCAGGAGGTGCGTCGTCGGCGACGTTTCCGTCAGCCCGTAGCCTATTATCATCGAAGAAACAAGAACCAGAACATCAACAATGCTGTCGTCGCATACAGCGACGAATTACCCTGCACGATCACTAGGCTCTGCCCGTTCGTGCGTTTCGACATCAGGCGCTTTTTTACCTGCGTCAAGGCAATTGTTATTTATTTTATTGTATTTCATTCGGTGGCGGAGAATCCGCACCTGGTGGACCAAGTCCCTGCCGAGGGGCGCCGCGCCGGAACAGAGGTACGTGAGGCTGGAGAGGTCGTATTTCTCCGCGGCTGAGCGGATAGCGAATGAGTTCCCTTCCTCGCGCTAGAACAGCCAGTATTAATTGTGCTCACCAGGATGCCGCGCGAGGACAACGAGGATGGGGGGCACGATCAGGCTCGAGGACGCCCTGTATTTTTCGATGTTGGCGCAGAAGGAGACGGGCTCGAAGCGCGGTTGGATGACGACGGGGAGGCCGTAGAGCAGCGGGAGGTGGAGGACCTGTGTTAAAGCTGGGGGTGCACCAAGTCAGCGGAATATACTATAGTCATTGTTGGAGACTCGCCGTAAATATGGTAAAATGGGAGGATGGAGAGCATAATGTCGTCCGGGTTGGTGGCAGGGAAACACGCGGAGACGATGGAAAGCAATGATATAACGTTGCGATGTGTCGTCTGAATTCGGGATTAATACTGCACAGGAGAAAAGAATAAATAAATATCCAACCTCGACGCCCTTTGGTTTCCCGGTCGTTCCGGAGCTATAGCACAAATACGCGGTCTCGGCGCTCAGCGCGCCGTCGAACTTTTCCTCCTGCGGCAATCTCCCGCCCTTGAGCAACTCCTCCATCGTCACGAGCCCAGCGGCGTCCGAACTTTGTTTAGCTGCTGGGCCGCCAGCCCACGTCAGATCCTGCGTTAAGACGATGATCCGTCTATCCCCTTCCGCCCTCGCGACGCCCAACTCTGCGAACATGGCCCGCACGTTGCTGAGCCCGTCGTCCGTCGTGATGACGAGGTGCGCACGGCTGTCGGTGTACTGGTGCATCAGCTCGCGGCTCGTGTACGCGCTGTTCGCGAGCGTGCACCGCAGGCCCGCAGCGACGGCTGCCGTCAAATAAAAAAATATAATTAATACCGCCACCACCACCACCACCTCTATAAGACGGAGAACGCACATCCGAAGAGCACGACGGGCCATGCGAGCGAGTTGGGCGAGTAGATGAGCACGGTGTTCCCCCGTTTCGCGGAGGGCGCGGTGCGGGGGTGGGTTCGGAGGCCGAAGCCGAAGCGCAGCGAGAAGTCTAGCAGCTGCTGGCGCGTAATGCACGCGCCAGACGCGGCATCGATGAACGCCTTTGTCGAGCCCGGGAAGCCGCCGACGTCGCCCCCAGCCGGGGTCCGGGAGGCAAAGAGGTGCGTGAAGACAGAGGATTGGGGTATGTCGACGTCGGGGAACGGGGACTTGTATACCGTGGGCGACATGACGGGGAGAGACAAGAGGGATTGACTGGGGCTGAGATTATTTGAAGGCGGGGATCAACTGACATACTGTGGCATATCCTCCAAGTATATGTGTGCGTCCGGCTAGCCGAGGCGTCGGGGCTCGCACAGGGCCGTGATTCAGGTTCGGGTTTCGGGTCTACTACGCTGATAATCATAAGGTACCAAAAGATTATTAGACTATATACTACAGCGTCGCGTACGTCCTTCCTAGGTATGCCCTCCAGAGATACTGGGATTCGGAAAACCAAGAACCAAGAAATCAAGCACGCAACTAGGCCACCACGTCGTAGCTCCCTTCGAAAGATGAGTTTAAGCGAACGAAAAACAGGTGAAAGAGGGACGGACATATCCGGGCATGCCAGTCGCCGCTGCCGGTCGCCAGGACGTTGCCCGCCGGGCTGAGGTCAATAGAGATCACTGTGGAGAAGTGAGCAAGTCGGGGTCGGAAAGGGCATGCCCGATCGCTGAAGGACGAACCGGAATTTTTATGTCCCTGAAAAAGTCCGAGTCAGTTACATAGATCGCGGGGAAGACAACTCGGAGTGTGTAGCTACCTGCAACATGCACTGCACGACGCCCGTCCTCGCGTCCCAGAACTGCACCCCGCGGTCCTTGGAGCCAGACACGACCCACTCGCCGTCGTGCGAGACCGCGACAGACAAGACATAGTCCTGGACGAATAAAACGAACGAACGGGTGTGCGTTCAGCCGCGACGACGAGCACCCTGAGAACACAGAGAAAACCCACCTTGTGCCCCGTGAACGTCATCGTGCACTTGCCCTCCTCATCGCCCTCCTTCCAGCCCTTGACGGGCGCAGGGATCGTCCCCGACGGCGCCCCGCCCCCGCCGCCACCACCTCCCTCCTTCCACCCCAACACAGCCGGCGGCGGCGGCTCCTTCCACCCCTGCAGCACAGGACTCGGCCCCCCCGCCGCCGGCGGCGGCAACCCCAAATCCCACCCCCGCACCGTCCGATCCAGCCCCCCACTCACCAGCCCAATCCCCCCTCTCGCCGCCGCGCCCTCGGGCATAAACGCCACGCTATACACGCTGTCCCCGTGCCCCCTCAGCCGCCTTACCAGCGCGCCGGTACGCACGTCCCAGACGCGCACGAGCGCGTCGAGCGAGCCCGCGGCGACGCGCGCGCCGGAGGGCGCGATCGCGACGGACGTGATGCCCCCGTCGGGCGTGGGCGCGGGGGAGGTGCGGTGGTGCAGCGCGAGCGCGGCGGCGGGGGAGGTGGGCGAGGGTGCGGGGTCGGTGATGGTGAGGACCTGGCAGGGGGGCGAAGCGGGCTGCGCCGAGGTGGATGTGCTCATGCCAGAGGCGGAGGCGGAGGAGGAGGAGGAGGAGGAGAGGGAGACGCCCCGCATGTCCCAGATGCGCACGGTCTTGTCGCCCGAGCCCGAGACGACGAAGCGCCCGTCCGCGGAGAAGTCGAGCGCGTAGATCTCCTGCTGGTGCCCCGAGAGGACGGCGACGATACGCTTTTTGAGAATGTCCCATATCTGGCGGTCTGTGAGGGAGGGTTGTGGAAGGAAGGGGATGGACGACGTACTCTGATCTGCGTGTCCTCCGCCCCCGTCGCGAGGAGCGCGCCGTCGGGAGAGAAACAGACGCTGCGGATGTAGAGGTCTCCGCCTTTCGGCACGGACGGGTCGATGAGCGAGCTTGCCATCCATATCAGTGATAGCCAAACGAACGAAGAGCCACCGCACCAAACTTTCGCGCCTGTTCGGGCGTCGTACACCTGTGCCGTGCGATTGCACCCCGTCGCGAGAAATCGCCCATCCTTGGAGAAGCGAACGCAGCAGACGACGCTAGCATACGACGTCAGAGCAGTTCAATCTGTATCCGTGGCACATACGATTCGTGCAGGAGCGTATGCAGCAGGTTGACGTCCGCGATCCGCTTGTGCTTCACTGCGGGGTTCCAGACCGCGAACCATTCTGTGCCGCCGTGGGGGGAGGACTCCTTTTTGAGGTGCGGGGGCACGTTGGCCAGGTCGAGGTCGTCTAGGAACGCCACAGTGGGAGCGGGCTGGGGCTCGGGGGCCGGCGGCTGGGGCGGAGGCGCCGGGACGGGGCGGCCGCGCTCGCCTTTGAGGCGCTTGGGGTCGCGGTCCCGTTCCCTGTCCCGCTCGCGCTCCCTATCCGGCACACGTTCGCGTTCCCTGTCAGGCGCGCGCTCGCGATCCCTGTCCGGGATCCGCTCCCTCTCGGGCACCCGTTCGCGTTCACGCTCGCGCTCGCGCTCTCGTTCTGGCATCCGCTCCCTCTCGGGCACGCGCTCCCGCTCGCGCACGTCCGGGGGCATGGGGACCAACGGCGGTGCGCGATGCTGCGGGACCAACCCCTGCCGCACGACATGCAGCTCCGCGCGCAGCCGCGTCAAGTCCTCCTCATACTGGTGGCGGAGCTTGCCGTGCTGCGTCTCGAGCTCGTAGAGGGACTGCCGGATGAGGTTCAGCTCGTTCACCTGGGATGTCACTGGCGTCGTCGTTCGGTCAACGTCGGGGAGCACAGGAGGGAAGGCGAGCTCACGTGTCGCCTCGCACTCGTCGCGCTCTCTGCGGGCAGCAGCTACCTCTGAGGTAAGAAGATCGAATTCGGCCTTGATGATGTCGAGAGAATCTGTGACGGCGGTACCCCCTGGCGCGGGTCGGTGCTGGGCCATGAGCGAGCGAGAGGTGGAAAAATACTAATGGAAGCTGGTACACGTGTCTTCCCCGGTCCACATCGGGAGGAGGAGGGAAGCGGGCAAGAGAACGACGGCGAATCCTCTTGCTTGGGTAAAAAATCGTAACTTGTACGTTTCGACAGCTCTTGCCCAGGCGTAGATGGCACAAGATAACCCAGCTTCAGATACGAGTCAGAAGAACCGAAATGAACGTAAAGGCACTCACAAGAGGGTTCGAGGGATTTCGAATTCATTTAAATGAATGCCGCGGGAGAGCTCTCAGATTTGCAAACGAGATAGAAGCGTCGCGGTCCGACGCGAGGACAGATAGCTGGCCATTCTAAATGACTTCGGAGAATCTGAATATCAGAAAAGCGAAGAAATGGATGCGTCACGGTCCAACGCGAGGACCGTAACGGTCGCCGTTCTGAGTGAAAACTTGCCACTTGGAGACTCTCAGAAAAGCGAAAAACATGAAAAATTAAGGACTCAAGTATCTGCACCGTACGTAGACGGGTGTGAGATCCGAGGGACGCCACAAGTAATCGCCACTGATAAAAGTAATGTCGCGACGGCGATGCGAGGTGGCCGTCCGGGATCAAATTGCGATCGGCTGACGTCGGCCGAGGCCCATGACATTCCCCTGTTCAACTTTGGTTCAACTAATTCCATTGATAGGAACATTGGCCAGCGCTACCCTCGAGCTGCTTATCGTTTCATTTACCGTATCCCGCATTGATTATCCCGCGCTTTGACTTTATAGCTGAAGGTGGTTGTAATCTCAGACATATTATACACAGAGCCTCGTCAATTATACATGTGTTACGGTATTTCATAGTCCTTGTCGGTAGTCCTCTCCTTGGCTGATATACATGATTGCGCGTGCTGTCGTGATTCTATATGTGTTTTCCTGGCGATTATTAAATAGTTATAAATCAATTGTTCTGGGATCCCGAAGGTTAATTGCGCCTTGGATAGCACTCGTGAAAGTCGTCGTTGTCGTCAATTTGATTCGTATGTGGTTCAGCACTAGAACTCAAGTCAGTGGTCAGTGGTGTGATTCACGGACAAATACAGAGAATACACACCTAGCGGTCCTTGAACGAACCGGCATTGAATAAGATGCTCCTGCGCCCGTTATTCGCCGTTCCAATGTAGATGACATTCGAATATTGGCCGGAGCAGTCCCCGCAGTCCTCAAGGGTGACGGTGACAAGCAGTCCAAGCTCAAGAGAGACGGACAGAGCACGAAGAATGATTCGCGGATCTCGTTCGATATGTTTGCCATACGCCGTGTTCATGACCTGCGTGTCGACGCGCACATGCGCAACGGGGGCTTTCGCTGCACGTCGGGCTGAATCAGCAATAGAAAAGGGAAGGGGCAGGCGAAAGAGGGGACTCACGCGGCGGTCCCCGACTATACGGCCTCAAGTCTACTTTTGGAAGCGTTGCACTCCAGGATAGGTATTCCTTTTTTGAATGGCGCGAGTCCGCGGTTGCAGGCGTAAACGAAACATAAGCAGCGAGATTTCCGCTGCATCGGTGTTGCGAGCGCAGCTCTTCCCGAAATTCGTAAGGGTCATAGGAGATTTGGGGCGTCCCCCTGCGGTGGTCCATGATATGCTGAAATGGGAAGCCGACGGGCATGTTCGACAAGTGGCCGCTGTTGAGCCGATTCCGCAATTGCACCTTCGTATCCAGCTGCTCGTCCGGAGCCACAACACCATATACCGGCGACTCCAGAGGAGAATTAGAAGGCGAATAAAAGTCGAGATTGCGGCGCGCGTGGTAGTATTGCATGCTCGAACTTGAACCGCTGGGGTGGTCTGGACGTAGATGGTAATAATGGCCCGGTTTTATAAGGCCATCCTTGTGACAGAGAGACCATAGAGAAGACAAGAGGAAACAAGACTGTCGGGATGCGACAGATACCCTTGTAAGAACAAAAAAAAACACCAGCATTTGTACAAGACAAGGAAAAAACAACAAGTCGAGCGGCAGTCGATCGCCCTAGCAGCCTGGTCTTAACGACATCGAAATCCCGAGCTTTTGTGGCCCGGATAGGAAACTGACCGTTGCTACCATGGCAAGAGAGAAAAACAAGGCGCCGTTGATGGTACCTATGGTGGCTTGTTTCTTTGATGCGACCTTGCCAAACAAAGCCTTCAATTGTCTTGTTCAACCTTGTATTTTCACCACAACAATTGTAAAAGTGTTAGACGCTTCCATTTCGATACCTCTTCGCAACACTCACATTCACATTGCCAACGCATTTAAGCGATAGCGGCGTCTCGAACAACTTTATGTGATCGTTCTCAGCCTCAGCCTCAACCTTTCTGTCAGTGGATCCTAGGGAACAAAATGGGAAATGGAAACTTCTGAAATGCGATAAAAATGAACCCATATTTCGTGCCTCACTTTGCCCCCTCGACGGCGGCCTTGTAGATCAATTTTCACGGCAACTTCGGCATACTCCTGCCGACACTTTGCCGCATTCGGCCATCCCGGGTTTAGCCGGCCGAAATTTCCGTGTCTTTAGCTTCAGTTCGGAGACTTTCTCGAGACCGTGAAATGAAGTACACCAGCCAAATTGCCAACCGTTAAAGCAAACGAATGGACAGAATGGGATACACCGGGGGCAAAGCCCTACGCATGTCGAAACGACATGCGTGGTTCGCATGTCCTTCGCGTGAGGTAAGACCTATTTGATAAGATAAAGGGAAGCTTTGTCGGCTCGCGGGAGCCGACAAAGCCCCCCTTTCTGAAGTCAAAGTCTCTTTGTCAGTCATTGTACTGCATGCAAACGACATGCGAACCACGCATGTCGCGTTGACATGCGTAGGGCTTTGCCCCCGGTGATATAGAGTACATCAGCAAAAGGGAAAGCATCTGGCATGTATGGCATCGTCTGGAGTCGTCTGGCTCATCTGGATGGTATGGCAGCCAGGCAAGCCAGACTACGCCAGAATTTCGGGGGTGCCATTTAGCAATTTGATTGCCAGATTCTATTCTCCCGTCTATATCATGTGTATTTGAGAAAGAGAAAAAAGTAAATAAAGGTTGAGCACACCAAGGAAATAGTTGTACGTGCCATGTACGATTCGTAGGAATACTATCTGTTACTTCTCGACTCTGTGAGTATCGTGAATCGACTCAAATGAAATATGCAGATCTGGCAAGTTGAGCAAAAAATGCTTGTGAGGACGAGAGAAAACATGGGACTAACCCACGATCGACCACTTCTAGGCTGAGGTTGAGGATTGAACAAGGGATTGAAGCTCGGAGAGACTCAGGGAGGTCCCGGGAGTCCGATCAGCGGCGGGTGGTCCGTGCACATCACGTGTCCGTTCTTGATGGTTGACTTTGATCCCATCTCATCTCTCCTTCCTCCCACCATGCCGTCTCGCTGGCTGTACCCTCCCAGGCTCCCGCACCTCTTTCGCACTCACTGGCGTGTCCTAGACCCTCAAGCCTCAAACCTCAAGGCTCCAAACCTGCAGCTCTACAACTCTTGTGTCAAACTCAATGAATGCTTCAAACTTCCTCAAGTTATCGTATCTTGCAATTTCTCTCGCTGTCTCCTTCAAGAACTTCAAGCGCTGCTGGCTGATCAAGGCATTCATGAAGGCCTCTGTTCTCTTTGCGTCTTCCCGGTTGGCCATTCTCAGTGGCGTAGGCAACAGCAATTACGCGTCAAGCGCAAATTCAGCCGTGACAAGTTTGAGACCGTGGAAATTGGACGTCGGGGTGACAGAGGTACAACCCAAGGTGTGTCATTCGCTTCTACTCGTCGGCTCTGGCTGATGTTCCGGAAGCAGCAGCCACAGAGTGTGAACCACGTACATACAGACCGACTCCACACCCCTCCTGCCCCGCTTGTGTCCTCATTTCCCCGTGCGCACAAGGACCGCAACAAGCGTGTCCTCCCTGTGTTGTTCCTGCCGTGCGTAGCGCTGATGCCCGCTCATGCTGCACGCAGTCGTTGCGTATAACGAGCATGATGGATTGGGTTCCTGCGGTTTTTTTTATAACAATTGCTGATAGCCCGTTCAACAGAATGACTGTGCCGCGCCTTCGGGCCTGGCCTTGTTCCCGTACGCGATCATCTGTCCATCGTCACACCAGTCGGCCAAGTTGGGAGGCCCGTGCGCTGGAGTAATGTAGCATTGTAGGAAGAGAAATACAATTGTTTTTAATCCTATGGACTGCCCCATGGTAGAGGCATAAAAGATCATTCTGCCACCAGAAAAAGGTTCTGGTGTAGACGTGTCATTATGCTGCCAGACCCGATTATGGCGGTATGGCACGGTTGGCTCGTCTGATGCCAGATCAGCCAGACAGATTCTCTTTTGCTGATGTACAAGAGAAAAAAGTACAACGAGAGTACTTTGAATTGATTACGCGACGATGAGAGCTATTTGTTGGCCTTCGCGCCAACCCAATACGAACCATGTGGCCACTCGAACTCCGCGATGCTCGATTTGTGCATCTCAATACTAGGAAACACATCGGGAATGAACTCTCAAGATGCCGGATGACATGAACAGAAAAACAGACCTGTATCCCTCGTGAGGATTCGTCGGCACATTATAGCGACCATTCTTGTTGATCGAGCAAGGTGTGACGAAGTGCTCATGCAGATGGTCGACAAACTCGAGAACATTGCGCTCCATGCTGCCGGATACCGCGATGTAGTCAATGAGGCTGGAGCACATTTATCCGTTAGCACCATGATTTCTGTTGGAGCATTTGAACTTGCCTCAGATGGATCACATATTCGCACAACCCGACGCCGCCCGCATGTGGGCATACGGGAACGCCGAATCTGGTCATAAGGTAAGGTTCAACAGTCGAATACACACATGTGTGATATTTGCGTACTTTGCAGCCATGAGCAGAACGCTGAGGACCTCGCTGACGCCCGCCAAACGACACGAGTCGATCTGCACAACGTCGATCGCCTCTGCCTGAAGCAGCTGCTTGAACACCATACGATTGTGCGCGTGCTCGCCAGTGGCAACACCGATCCCATACGGCTTGAGTCCCTTCCGGATCGCGGCATGGCCAAGAATATCGTCGGGCGCCGTTGGTTCTTCGATGAACCTGGAACTCCGTTGGAAAGTGCATACAAAGCAGCACGAGTTACGTACCAGGGCTTGATCGCCTCGAGCCCCTTGACATAGTCAATGGCCTGCTGAACATCCCACACCTGATTGGCGTCAATCATGAGGACAGCTCCAGTCGGTCCGGCGTTCTTTCCGCGCAACGCTTCGCTATTCAGGTCGCGTGGTGGCTGACCAGGAGGAAGATACTTGGGGTCATCGATGATGGAGCGGATAATTTTACCACGTCGCAAGTCATTTGCCTGGTCCGCGCCGACTTTCATCTTGAAATGGTTGAAGCCGGCGGTGACCGCCTCTTGGGTAAGACGGGCGACTTTCTCGTCAGTGTAACCTAGTTTTGCGTTAGATGATGGATATCGAAGAGAATAATGTTCCCTACCAAGCCATCCAGCAGAAGTAACATATGCGGGGTATCTAGAGGATATTTAGCGTCGGACTTGACACCCAGCTGACCACACGACTCACCCCAATTCGCGAACCTTTTCCTCACGCTCCTTCTTGCCGGCCTCTTTTTCCTTGAGCATCGCCAGCGCCTCCTCTTTCGTTATGGCATCTGAGATATACCGGAAGGCTGCTGAGTTGACGAGCTCCTCCTATGCGCGGATGATCATCCGTCCAGATAATGACTAGGATGCAACATACAGGCGTGAAATCCACCACCAATTTCCACAAGGGCTTATTCCTCGACCGCGCATACATGTCCCAGAGCGCGTTGTTCACTGCACCAGACGCGATATGAATGACACCCTTTTCAGGCCCAATCCTAGAATAATCACATTAAACATTTCTCAGTGTACGCGGAATGAAAATACACGCACCATCGCAATTGCGGATCAGCCATCATGAAGTCCCACGTCTTGCCCATGTTGGCAAACAAGTCCTCTGTCTCCTTTCCGACGAGACGGTTCGCAACCTCCTTGATCGCGATGCAGACCTTTACAAACATGAGTATCCCGTCTATAAATTTCGACGCATATACTCGTACAATGTCGTTCCCGCGTCCAATGGTGAAAGTCATTCCGTGTCCGACAAGGTCGGAATCGGTGAGGAATGTTATATATGCCGAGGAGTAGTCGCATTCGGTATTCCTAGAAATCGTTCATATAATACTCTGATTGATTGAGATAAAAGACGCACATAGCATCTGTGCCATCTCCGGTCAGTGAAGTGGGGAACCTGACGTCTGGAAGGACGTGAGCACTAGTGTACGGTGTATACTCTCAATGATCTACACACCGTGAATCTCGTAGCCAGTGATCTTGACCATTTTGGAAAGAGGGGTTGTGGGCGTTGCAAGGAAGATGGATCATGGACGGAGTAACTGTCTTTTAAGGATGGCAAATCGGTCCAACGGCCCGTAGAAACTCCGGCCCGTCGGCCCGCTTCTCCCCTACCGAATGCCCATATTTAGGAAGAAAAGAACAAGATAGAAAGCGCGTGCTCAGGTTTCAAATAGCATCGCATTCGAGACGATCGAAGGAGAAATTTTAGGTCTTCAACCCGGACATCGCTAACTCAGCGTGAATTCATAGCAAGTGATTCAAAAATTTTGTACTTACAAGGGTGGCATTTTTCGTTTTGGGGGTACTCGTACCTGGATCCTTCAGTAAAACAATTCAGATAGCCGGTCAAACATGAAGAAATCGACCAAGCTCCCGTAATGCATGAACTCCAACAACCTGACTGGTGTGTTGCAGACACAACCTCAACTCTACACGCGCCTAGACTTGAATTACATCCAGAGGATAAGGCAGAATCAGGAAAAAGACGAGGACAATATGTGGATGGCCGAGTTTCATGGGTTGGAAGGCAGGGAAAAGATTTGTCCAGGTGGAAAAGATCGAGCGCGTTGAAAAGCAGATTCATTTCTTCACCCGGAATTCATTCAGTCATGAGCTTCACGAGTTCACAAGGTTTTGAACAAGTCGAATCGAGTAGAAGAACTGGCTAAAATATTTACGTGAGTCTTCGCAACTAACCTTTAGCAATCCTTGGAACAAAGGTCAACGAACTCCGCTCATAAAAGATGGAAATTAAAATTACTGACAGTTTAAGTCCAGCCGCGTCACCGTTAAACAGATCCTGGTCGCCTGGATTCGCCCCAGAGTCTGCATACTGCCAAAACGTCGTGAAGCTAGAAATATGATACACCTGCGTCAACATATGAGATTCCGCGATTGGACGAGACTCACTCCCAACCCGCCGGCAACGTCCCTATGCTGGACGAGTAGCGCGCGATCCAGAGTGGGTTATTAGTGCTGAATGCGGCGCTGTTGCCGGTGCAAGTCGTCCACCAATCCGTTGTGGTATAGATAACTAATATCCCACAGAGTGTTGAGAGGGATTCAATGCAGAAACGATTGAGAACATGTACGAACCCGGATACCTGAAGAAAAATGTTTCGGCAGGGAATCAAAATGATCTGAGAGAACCCACCGAGTCGTGGCCGCAAGATAGGTGTCGGAGAAGTCGGATATCCAGGATACCATGGCAGATGCCGTGAGCCCGTAGCATTCTGCTCCACTCGGATTATCTGCCATCAAGGTCGGTGTAAACACACAGTAAAATGAAAGAATCTCGTACTTACACTCGATGTCGAGTGCGCCGGGGAGAGTTATCCCGTCGCCGCTCCAGCCGCCTAGCGAGTCGGGATGAGTATATATGGTGTCCACAAAATCCCAATGCTCGAGCACCGACCTCCGTGAGCCAAAAAGAAGTTGGCCTGCGCAGCGCCGGAGCTGCTATCCGGGTGAGCGAAATGATATGCGCCACGGATGAGTCCTGCCTCCGTCGCACCGGTATACTGCGCGGAGAATGTTGAGCTGATAAAAGCTGTCGATAATTACATTAACCAATCCCTATTAGTTACGGAGGCCAACAACGCGTACTAGTCCCTTCTGTCGCCTTGATATACGCGAAGGAAACACCATTGGCCGAGACGGTCGCCCAGTTGACGCTCGGTTGGAAGTCTGAGACATCTATCCCTTGCGGTTGCGCACGCTTCGACACGTCCCGGAAAACGATCGCTGCGCCGCTGCACAAAAAGGAGTTGTTCGATGCGAGGAGCAGAGCCGCGAGGAGCTTCATTTAAGACTTGAGTGGGTAATTCCAACGGCTCGCAGGTGGATATCATGTATTTATGCCGCAGGCAGCGAATATATATAGCTGGAGCCCATGCGCAATAGATGCCAATCAGTCAGTCGCAGAGTTTATTGGAGCCTGTGTGACAGACGGCAAAGATAGCTGATCCAGAGAGGCCCGGCGGAACTATATCATGCAACCGTTGAGCAACGCGCCTTCTTTCGCAACCGGTCGACGTTGGACAGGACAGGTCGACGTTGATGGGAGAGGTAAGACCTAGTACTCGGCTCAAAAAAATGAAAGCGTTTCCCAGTGCCGCATTCAAGATCAAGTCCCATTTACAATGGGGAACAAGCGATCTTCAGCGCAGGGAAGAAAGGCGGATTCCGGCGGCTATTTAAAAGAGAGAGAAATCTGGCCTGGAGGATAAAATTTAGGATATTACAAGCCGAGACATGATCATATGGCATAGGACTCATTTGATGATGAAAGAGTTGTGCGGACGCGACATCTCGTGTTGAAGCGCCGGAAAATGCCCATGTAGTCTTCTTTGGTCAGTCTTGCCTGTAGAGATGAATGCTTCCATGGAGAAGTCCAATTTTTCGAAGTTCTGATGGCTAGTTCATGAACATGAGCTACGAATCGGAGGACAAAAATTGAGGCACAACCAAAAGAGTGTTAGTCACGCCTCCTATGACGACACGCGAATACATGTATTACGGATCGCGTCCTGAATATTGAAGGAGATGTGGAATCGCCAGAGTTCATAGTGTAAACTCGTCCAGGAACCTCACCGTATTAGACGACTGTGCTGCATTGCGAATTTGGGTCGCCGGACCCTCCCCAGTCTATCAGTCAACGTTCAGGCTCAAGGAGAAGCCTGTCTTTTTCAGTACGATGGAGGATAGAAGTGATTTCGTTTCACAAGTCTGAATAAAGGTAAAAGTAATTTTCGAGAATCAGGGACAAGGTCAGGCGGCGAGTGTGTGTGCTGATGCTGCGCCGACCTGGACAAGCCTTCGGGCGTTCAAAAAAAAAAATTCGAAAAAGAATCACATACCATGCGACAGACTAATCCAGATCCTTTAGATCCTTCCACTCCGGCAATCCAAAGAAGCTGGGTAGTGATTGCCAACCTTTGAGGCGACCAGCTTCGTAGCACTCCTTGGCAGCCGCTTCGCATGAATCGCAGAGTTTCTCCGACCATTCTTCGTCCCACGCATCGATGATGTAGGTCAAATGGAGGAAACCGTTCCAGGCGACACTGTGGTTCAAAGCCATCTTCTGTCCGTTGCATTTGGTTTGCGATTGACATGATACGTCTGGGATGACGGTTTTGTCATTGAGCCATACTAAATTCTCGCGTTGAAAGAGAAGGATTCTTTCGAAAGCGATCGAAAGTGTTTGCTTCACGTCTGAAGTGAGCGACGCGCAAGTTCCATCGGCACGATTGATCCCAGCAAGGATTGTCTCCTGTCAAAAGTCTGTGATCAGGTACTACATCGAATATCAGTCGTATACCTGCGTACCAAATTGTGTGAATATAGACTAGAGAAAGCCAATATCGGTATGCTGGAATAAATGCCGCATTCATAGCACAGGTTCAAAAGATCGATCCAGATTGCGGGATCATTGTCGATCTGGACCAAGTCTTCGGGCGTCGATTCCCATTCCTTGAAATCGTTAGGGAACTCGAAGTGAATGCGTTCCAAGGCGTCATTTTTGGCCTTGCGGATGTCGTATTTCCGCCCGAGTCGTAGCATCGCCGCGATAACGGGGAATGACTGTTTGAGCTTGGGCGGAAATCTCCAATAGAGAGAATTATTGCATGAACCTTCATGGGCAAGGAAAACCGTACGGATCATAAAGTACCCCAAGAAGAAGTTCCCAATCTTTCGCACTATCGGAGACCTGGACAATCGGACATCCTTCGACGGTGGGATCGTTCGGAGGCTGCGGAACGGCGAAAATGTCTGCAAATACGGAAGATTGGAGGGCCAGATTGTCGCGGTTGACACGGAACTGAGTGGATTCGGCCTGGAGGATGATGTCGCCGTAGGGCATCCAGATTGTGGAGCGGACCACTGGGGTTGAGCCGGAATCCTCAGGTTCGGAGTCCGTCCGTCTCCTCTTGCTCGCTAAGGGATTGCTGTCTGACATGGTCCGAGGTCAACAATAAGGTAAGGAGAGAAGAGCACTCGTCACATTGATCACGGGATGTGACGGCGCGCGAGATATTAGAACGCGTCCGAAATTAGGTCATAGGCAGAGACAATTATACTACGAGCTCAGGCTATAAAATCGGCAACAGAAATACAAGCTATTCTCCATCCTTCAACTCCTCCCACCCGGGTAGCCCAAAGAAGCTGGACAGGAGCTCCCAACCCTTCGCGCGGTTACGCTCATGCACCGCCTCGGCCGCTTCCTCACATACGGGGCACAGCATTCCCGTCCGCCGGTCGCCTCATTCGTCTATTGTAGAGCCCAGATTGAACTACCCCCTCGTGGTCTCGGTCGACGACGCGCGCCATCGCGTGCTGCTGCGTGCAGCGCTCCGGTGTGGTGCACGTGGCTAGCGGGATGGCGCTGGCGTCGCGCAGCCAGGCGAGGTTCTCGTGCTGAAAGAGCGACATTCGCTCGAGTTCTAGGGCGAGAATTATCTTCCGGTCGTTCCCGGGCGACCCATCGGCGCGTCCGACACCCTTGAATATTGTTTGCTGCACATCGTCGCCATTGTATGAGTTCCGAACCTTCCCATTAACTTAATCGGAGGAGTGATTACTAGCCTGTCTGTCCGCAGGCGGAAAAACGCAAGCAATGGCGCGCTCGAATAGACGCCGCACTCGTACGCCACGTTCCGCAGATCCCAGTAAATGTCCTTGTGGTTTGTCATATCCTCGTCCAAGGCGCTGAACGCCGCAAAGTTGGCGGGGAACTCGTACTGAATACACGTGAGGGCATCCGCCTGGGCGATTTCGTACATCTTCCCAGGATCAGCATGGCTGCGAGTAGGGGGAATTTGGGGGTGCTCGAGTTTACGTTGTGCTCGAAGCCGAATCAGCGGTCAGTCATTGGACCGGTGACCGATCTCTCGTATGAAGTGGAAAAATGTTCATAGAGAGACCGGTCGATCTGGGTTTAAATTTACATAAGACTTGTTAGAATGGTATGCGCACTACCGCGTAGCCACGGAACCGGTTTGAATGGTACCGGCACTACCGCGTAGCCACGGAACCGGCTTATATGGTAGGGCTTGAATGGTATGGGCCCGGGCACTACCGGCCGCTTGGTAATTCAAAGTGATTAAGCCTCGGCCGAATAGGCATTTGCGATTTAAAAGGCTGGCTGCAATGGACAGACGTCCATTCCTCGTAATCCTTTCGATCATGCTCTTCTCCCCGATTCTGGTTGCTGCCACTGCTTTTGGAACTTCTTGGGCTTTTAACAACAGCTTCAACATCAAGCCCTTCACAATCAATCTCAGCAGCGAGATTCCGCGGTTAAATGCGCTCGTGAATAGTACCAGGCTTCCCAGAAAGCCTTTGTATCCCGGTGTTGGCTCCGACAAAGGGATAGAACTTGAATTTCTTAGCGAGCTACAGACCGAATGGCTCGGCAGCCCGACCTTCGACTGGGAAACACAGCAAGCGGAATTGAACCGGTCAGTATCATTAATCGCACTGATGTTCGATGCAATCTCAATTGACTCGTAGGTTTAACCATTATACCGCCGAAATCGAAACCCAAACCGTGCACTTTATCCATAAAAAATCCACGGATCCAGATGCAATTCCCGTAATTTTGCTTCATGGCTGGCCAGGTGCAACGCCTGTGACTCGTGGCTCGAAATATATCTGACCAAGTTCCCCAGGCTCCTTCCAAGAGTTTGCTCCCGTGATCAAGCCTTTGACAGAACCGTGGACGAGCTCCACCGGAAGGAAGGTGTCATACAACGTCGTTGTCCCATCCCTTCCGGGCTTCGTATTTTCCTCTGCGCCACCTAATGCCAATTGGACCGTGAATGATACTGCTCGGATATTTAATACGCTCATGACGGAAGTCCTCGGATACCCGACCTACGCTCTGCATGGGACAGATTGGGTATGTCCTGTTCATTTTTCGAGTAGTAGATGTTGAGCAGTTACTCCTGTTTCAAAGGGCAGTGTCGTGGCATACGCTCTTTACAGCGGCTACAACACAAGTGTGCGGGCAGGACACTTTGTATTCCTCCCATTTTTCCCTCCCTCGGCCCAAGAAATAGCTGCGAACAACATTACTCTCTCGGCCGTCCAGAAGGTTACCGAACAGCGGGGCACCGACTTTATAAGCAATGGTATGTCTTATTTTACGGAGCAGACTGAAAAGGTGTGCTACCATGCCCCTTGTACACATTACCATGAAATTGACTTGTCTCCACAGCCCAATGACATTGGGTTGGCTCTATACGACAGCCCTGTCGGCCAACTTGCCTGGATCGCAGGCAAAGTGAAGCTCTGTCTATATCATTCATATCTTTGTCAGAATCAACCATTGACTTCGGGGATTTGACAGGGTCCGACCCCCGTGCCGGCACCCCTCCATCGGTACTCAACAACACCGCGATTCTCACCTCAATCTCGCTGTATTACCTGACCGCCTCGTTCTTGTCCTCGGTATGGATTTATTCTCAAAATCCAGGTGGTTTCAACCCCGTGTATTCGAAAGCGGCGACGGATGCGCCAATGCTGTTCGGCCAGTACGAATACAACATAGCCCTGTGGCCTGAAGAATACGTCGCTCAAGTTGGGAATCTGGTTTCTTACAAAGGTGCGGATGTCGCCTTTGACGCCGATGCCGCCACTAATCGTGGCACGTACGCAGTTCACGACTTTGGAGGGCATTTCCCTGGGCTTGACAATCCTCCCTCGCTCATCGAGGATATTCGAGAGATGGGGCTTTACTTCACGGCCTGATCACGAAGATTTTACATACGTACACAAATATTCGAGTAACATTTAGAGATTCCTGATCCTCCGTTCCAATTCCTGAAATTTGAAGCTCAAGCCAAGCTAGCATTGACTATTACCGAATGAATTTGCAACGTTCTTTGTTCTCATACTTCAAGTCAATACGTGTCTGCACAGCCTACTACCAGTGCGTTCTTAACCGGCTGAGTCTTCCCCGGGGTGCGAACGCTGAAGGTGGCGGCTAAAGAACGCGCCGCGCGACCATCTACAAATAGCGTTCAAGAGTATTGTGAGGGGAAAATTTGGATGCGAATACATATATTATCTCGGGATTCTTCATTTGGGAACGCGCAGCAGATGTCAACTTGCGAACGCGGCAGTTATATGTATTTGTTGCACGGCACATTAGAAGGGAGATGATGTGTCGTCTCCATTGATGAGCTTGGCGAAACGAGCTACACATTTAGCAACCAACAATATAATTCATATCATCGGCGGCTTGAGTTCATGGACATCTGCTGTTGTTCCACCAGTACCACGCTCGCGATCAGGCTCACTCAGGACCGCGAACCGCAAAATCGACAGACCCGTCGTCGCCCACTTCGAAAGCCACTCGCCCGCTACCCCATCCCAATGCGGGTCTGAATGAGGGTACTTGCAATTTCAGCAACGACGAGCCCGCCGCTGCCGACGATTTGGCCATTCAAAAGCTTCCCTCATTACGATGCGTATCTCTATGGGGGTGTTTCCAATTCCAGAAACGGTAGGAAAGCCTATGATTCCCATTAACTGCATTTCGGAGTTCATTTCGTGGGTCACCATGTAGTATATGGTCTATGCAGTGTAGATAGCTGTACTTTCAGAAATATCACAAATCAAACGTGGGAGCTAAGTGTAACAAAGATATGTAATACGTTGTGCAACGCGAGGATTCCGACTTGCCCACAGAGAGCTTACCGCATGGCTCATAGGGCTGGGCGGGAAGATTTAGTTCGACCTAGCAAGAATTTACGAGCCAAGGGAATTAAATTGAAATTCCCAGAATCCAGATGTTGGCGGAAGAATTCGATTTTGGATGAACGCTGTTCTGTCCACTTCATGTGGTGACTTCTCCATGCGCACGCGACCTTCCCTCCCATGCAAGGATTTATGGAGCATGCTATTTCAATTCTATTCATGCTTACTAGACGCCAAGATCATTTCATCGAGAACGTGCTCGAGGGCGCGCGGATTACTCGCAATCATGGAGCTTCGAAAGATCCCAGCGCTTCGAGAAAGATCCCAGGCTGCTATCTTGCTTCGACTTCGAGCCTTGCGGAAATCCATGTTAAGATGAGGTCTCGTACATGAGTTGTATGGTCCTATTAATCAAGTATCTCAAATTTCCAAGGTCGCTGGCGAACTAGAATAAAACCAGAGTGGCGAAACACAACCGTGGGACTTACTGATCAGCGCATCACATCGCCACTGATGCGCACCTTGGCAATACCCCGAGAGAAGAAAAAATAGTTTTGGACTTGCGCGTCTTGGAATGATACGAGGGAAAAATCTAGTAAGTAATTTCTCCGACTGGCGATACGAGAAAATCACCCCGATGAGTAGATATTTGTGGTCTGGCGAGGGGGCGTGATACACCAGGGTAAAAGTGAGGCTAGCAGCCAGGTCTACACACCCTGCAATGCTATAAACGTGTAGTGTCGTATGGATTTTATCTATAATCTAAGGCGCCAAGACGCCCAAGGATATACAATGCAACGCGAGGATGATTCCGAGTTGCCTACAGATCCAGACCAAAACTTCGTCTGTTCTATAGTACGTAGACAGCGCTGAAGGTTCAGCACGGCCGAGGCTTCGAAGCTGAAGGGAGGTTGAAGTTGAGCGGAAATCGACAGACTAGCCCAGGAATCCAACCGCGACGCTCGAGATACCCAATGCCACCGGTACCGTCTCATATTTTGCTCAGTAAGTACTTCATTTCGAGATATCTATATATGTATGACAGTCGTGAACACGGTCGTCCGTCCCAATTTGTTCCGGCCCAGTCGCTGATCTTCCTTCGTATCGCTGCTATACAGACGGGAAAGTGTCTGTAACCCGAACCACCACCTTGCCGCGCACCGACAAAAGTTTAGATCTGACGATGTCCTCCAAGTCGGGCCCCACAGAACCGGCGGCCTTGGCCTTCCTCGGGATTTCGATGTAAACGGTCAGACCTGCGAGAATTTCATCTCCGGCATCCGCCAAGAGCGCATCGATGTCGCTCCAGGGAATTTCCGTTCTTAAGTCGGTCTGATAAGATTTCCGCATATTGAAGTAGTAAAAGAAGTTGAGCGTGATACTTTTCAGCGCGGTCAGATTTCGCAGGGAACCGACGAAACGCAGGGTGGGGGCGGTCGCCATATAGCTGCCAAATTCAGGGTAAATGTAGATCGAGTGCAGGGTGCTCCCGCCGGCCAGGATATTCGAGTCAAAGTCGCCTGGATCCGCTAGCGGGTGGTGCGCCCATTAGTCGATGATGTCAGGGGGGCTGGAGGGATGGAACACACCCTGAGTTTTGACATGGACTTCTTGGATTGAATGTGCGTTTGTACGCAACAGTCCCTGGACACCCGGGAGAAGCACGCGGTTGAGGCTTAGTTGCTTCAGGTGCCCGACATCCACCACAGAGAGGTTGTGCAGCACGGCTTGAACGTCCATGTCGCTCATGTTCCTCAGTGTGAGCGCGTCGAGGAGGACGCAGGGCAGAGTAGACGTGGAATTACTTTTCTGGGGTGGGTGGCTGGCGAACGCAACGAGCTCAATTTTGAGATGTGACAGGCCAACGCTCTGCTCCAAGAACGAGTCGAAATGTGCGGGATCGGGGAAGGTCATGTGTTTCAGCTCGAGGCAGCGGAGTGTGGGGAGGGTTATTGTGGTGGCAAGGGCCTTGAAGAGACCGTCGCGGCTCCTGATCTTGGGAAGAAGCGGGCGGGTGTAGAGCACCTCCAGCTTGGGGAGGGAGCAAAGGATGTGGCACATAGCCTCGAGGCTGTACTCGGTGGGTTGTATAGACAGCTCTTTGACGTAGGGTGCGATGTGGGTCGTGGATTTCAGAAGCCTGGAGAAGGGATTCACGAGTTGGGGTGGAGTGGGGCCGAAGATATCCTCAATGAGGTTCACCACTGAGAAAAGGTGCATCTGGCTTCGTCGTGCAAATCTGCGGCCCACCAAGGCGCAGGACGTCAGTGCCACATATCTGGTTTTCGGGTCCAAGACCAAGTTGACGTAGTCGAGGACCATGTCGATGAGTTCTTGGGGTCTGGACATGGTAGAGCCCTGCGTCAGGCCAGTGGTCAGTGGCAAACACCGTGCAAGTGCTGACCGCCAGTACTTACCTTGAGACCGAAATCGCGAGAGGTGTATGAGGAAAGACGAAGCGGCTCACGTTATATATCTGGAGACGTCGAGGACCAAATCCGGAAATGTGGCCTCCGCTTTGGCCATTCATTGTTGTCTTCCCGAGACCGGCATTGTTGTTCGCACCCAAATGGAGGAAGCCCGTAGGTCCAAGCACGTCAACATACACACAGGCCACGGATCCCACTCCTTACAGAGGGGATCATCAGCAGACGGCAGCAGCAGATGGGAGCAGGGAGAGCGCATGTGCGACATTAACTTCAAGTTCTTGCCTATCCTAGCGCTGTCTGTATACACCAAGTCCAACAGTACTGCGTGTAATTGTATCGTGCACCATGCCGGGGAAAGCGGGGTCTGGTTCACGATCAGCACCCTGCTTCAAATTCGTGCCAGAAAAGCTTCGCATACCCGTGGGCCCCGCAAACGACGTTTAGCGGAGGCGAGGGAACGGAGGCCGCTCTTCCGTGGCGTGCCTCGAGTCGAAGTCGAGGAGTCTGCCGCGCGAGCTCTTCGGCTTCGGTTTCACCTGCGCGGTACATGTGCGCCGCGTCCTCGCGTGCATCCCCGTTCGTACCCGCGTGCGCGTCGTCCACGGCAAGCCAAGCCGCGCGCCCGCTTCACCCAAGGGGCTGTATCGTCCACGGCGGGATGCACGCCGAGGCCATTGACACGTCCACGGGGGGCTGGACATGCGTCGCGAGCGTACGCCGCGAGGGTAGCGCAGCGCAGCGCAGGGACTCGAGGTACATGTAGTAGTATGTACACGGCCGAAGGAGGGGAATCGATCGATGGCCCGGGTGTCGATGCGACGTGACGAGGAGCGCGGGGTCTGCCGTCTACGAGTCCGTGGTCAGCGTTCTGCTTCAAGTTCGCGCCATAAGATTTCGCATACCCACTGCCCGCAAAGGACGTTTAGCGGAGGCGGAGGAACGGAGCCCGCTCTTCCGTGGCGTGCCTCGAGTCGAAGCAGAGGAGTCTGCCGCGCGAGCTCTTTGGCTTCGGCTTCGCCTGCGCGGTACATGTGCGCCGCGTCCTCGCGTGCATCCCCGTTCGTACCCGCGTGCGCGTCGTCCACCGCAGGCCAAGCCGCGCGCCCGCATCACCCAAGGGGCTGTATCGTCCACGGCAGGATGCACGCCGAGGCCATTGACACGTCCACGGGGGGCTGGACATGCGTCGCGAGCGTACGCCGCGCAACGCAGGGACTCGAGGTACATGTAGTAGTATGTACGCGGCAAGGAGAGGATTCGATCGATGGCCCGGGTGTCGATGCGAGCGCGGGGTCTGCCGCGAGTTCATGGTCAGCGCTCTGCTTCAAATTCGTGCCAGAAGACCTCGCATACCTGCGGGGCCCGCAAACAACAAACGACGGTTAGCGGGGGAACGGAGGCCGCTCTTCCGTAGCTTGCCTCGAGTCGAAGCAGAGGAGTCTGCCGCGCGAGCTCTTCGGCTTCGGTTTCGCCTGCACTCTACATACATGTATGGCTTCCGGAGCGCCGCGTCCTCGCATGCGTACCATCCCCGTTCGTACCCGCGTGCGCGTCGTCCACCGTAGGCCAAGCCGCGGGGCTGTATCGTCCACGGCAGGATGCACGCCGAGGCCATTGACACGTCCACGGGGGGCTGGACATGCGTCGCGAGCGTACGCCGCGAGGGTAGCGCAGCGCAGCGTAGGGACTCGAGGTACATGTAGTAGTATGTACGCGGCCGAAAGAGGGATGATGGAACGGGTGTCGATGCGACGTGACGAGGAGCGCGGGGTCTGTCGTCTGCGGCTCCATGGTCAGCCCTCTGCTTCAAGTTCGCGCCATAAGATTTCGCATACCCACTGCCCGCAAACGACGTTGAGCGGAGGCGGAGGAACGGAGGCCGCTCTTCCGTGGCGTGCCTATAGTCGAAGCAGAGGAGTCTGCCGCGCGAGCTCTTCGGCTTCGGCTTCGCCTGCGCGGTACATGTATGGCTTCCGAAGCGCCGTGTCCTCGCGTGCGTGCCATCCCCGTTCGTGCCCGCGTGCGCGTCGTCCACCGTAGGCCAAGCCGTGGGGGTGTATCGTCCACGGCAGGATGCACGCCGAGGCCATTGACACGTCCACGGGGGCTGGACATGCGTCGCGAGCGTACGCCGCGAGTGTAGCGCAGCGTAGGGACTCGAGGTACGTGTAGTGGTATGTATGCGTATGCGGCTTCGACTCGGAGCAAGGTCTCGGCGGGGAATCGATCACTGGCCCCGGTGTCGATAACATGTACTTTTAACATGAGGAGCGCTGCTTCGACGTATTTTATTTTATTTCATTTTGGGGAGACATATCTTCCGCCTGGGGGTTGTAAGCGGTACCTGCGGATCATGCACGTCAGCGAGCTCGGCTGAGGGGGTATGGAGGGCTGCGTACCTGAAGCGGGACGCAGGACGCGAGAAGACGACGCCACCTTCACCCCCATTCATCACGTTTGCTTGCTTCCCAAGCGGCGGCGCGCGCCCCATTGACATCCACCATCTCCGTCTACGCAGACACAGACGCAGACCGCCGACGCCGACGCCGACGCGGACGAGGCGCGGACGAGGCGCAGAGGCAGAGGCAGACCACAGACCACATGCGGACGCCGACCGTAGACGGAGACGCAGACCGTAGACGGAGACGCAGACCCCGACGCAGGCCACAGAGGCAGAGGCAGACCCCGACGCAGGCCACAGATGCGGACGCGACGCGGATGAGGACGCGGATGTAGAGGCAGACCACAGACCGCAGACGCCGACGCCGACGAGGCGCAGAGGCAGAGGCAGACCACAGACCACGGACGCCGACGCGGACGGAGACGCAGACCACGAACGCAGATGCAGACCACGGACCGTTGATGGGCGGGGCGTCGGGGATCGGGCCATCGAGGACGAGTGCGAGTGGGCGGGCGGCGCACGCACATAAATACTGTACGCGCCCCAGCAGCGCCCCGTTTTAGCCTTTAGGTAGCTACAACTATAGGTGGGCATCGGGGCATCTGCAAGCGGAGGACATCGGACTGCCATAGCCATCCCGCCCCGCAACCTGATGCACGGGTATGGGAGACGAGAGACGGGGGAAGGGGGAAGGGAAGGGAGGCGGCGGGAGAGGTGGGAGCGGCAGGCAGGTGGGCGAGGGGCCTGGCGAGAAATATGTACTTGCATGGAGTGGAAGAGGGAGGGATGCGAGAGGGCGCCGACTTTGCTGTGTTTTGCGTGGGCATCTGAGGGCAGTTGCTGCTGCGTCCCCGTCTATCCCTCTGCTCCCCCTCTGCTCCCCGCCCGCCTCCGCGGGCCACCACTACATACCACTCACTGCTCCGCGCGCTCCCGCTCCCGCTCCCGAGCCTGGTACGCCAACTCGAGGTGCGGCGGCGGTGCCCGCGCCCTGTCCGTGCTCTGGCTCTGATTACGGGAGCGGGGGCGGGCGGCGAGGCGCGCGGAGAGGGTGGGGTCCGTGGGGGTGGGCGTGCTCGAGAAGTTAGATTCCGACGCGTCGGGCGGCGTGGATTTTGAATCTGAATTGGGAGTCGATAACGTGGATGTGGACGCCGACCCGAGCGCAAGGGGCGGCGGACGGCGCGGCGCGGGGGCGGTGCGGAAGTACGCGGCGGCGAGGAGGGTGTTGCGGCGGCGGACCTTGACCCAGCGGAGGGTGCTGCCGAGGGGGCCGGTCGGGGGCGTGTGGGGGGTGTCGGGTTCTGCTTCTTCGTAGGTGTCTGCTTCGTTTGATGAGGGTGAGGAAGTGGCATGCGTGCCGAGGAAGCCCGCTGCACTAAACAGCGCATGGCCGATACTGAGAGACGTGTCGCCGACGGAACCGACGCCGGGGAAGGCCTGGAGGAGGGGCATGCGTGCGCGCTCGACGGCGGAGGGGGGCAGGCGGCGCAGCGGGGGGAGTGTACCGGGGGGTTTGTATTTGAGCTCGAGGCCGTCCTTGGGTTTCGTCGTCTGCTTGGGCTTGTCGGGTCTGGTGAGGACGGGCCAGCCCTTGCTCGCCTTGCCCTCCCTTCGCTCCCGCTCCTTCAGGCGCACGCCCCACCCCGTCTCGTCCCTCACCACCTCCTTCTGCCCAAACGCACGCAGCTCCGCCTTGTACAGCCTGTCCTCCGTCCGCAGGATCCGCCGCTCAAGCACCCGCGTCGTCCCCCAGATCCGGCTCCCAATAACCGGCATCGTCCCGTTCGCCCGCTGCGCCGCCCGGTAGTACAGCCGCAGCGCCTCCCGCAGCCGCCCGCGCCGGTGCGCCTCCTCCTCCTCCCCCGTCAGCCACACGTGCGGCGGCGCCTCGCGCTCGCGGTCCCGCGCCTCCAGCGCGTCGAATGGCAGCTGCTTCAGCAGCGCGTCCGCCGTCTCCATCAGCCACAGCGCCTCCCCGCGCGGCGCGTACGCGCGCTCCTCCGCCTCGCGCTGCTCGCGCGCGACGATGCTGTCGGCCTCGCGCAGGAGGGCGAGCGCCGCGGGCGCGACGCGCCGCGAGCGGGTCGACCACTTTTTCACGTCTTTGTGTAGGATGCGCATCGCCCATTCTTGTAGCGTCCCATGTCGGGCGGGGCCACGGTATCGTGCCTCCATTCGAGGCGTCGTGTGGAACGACCGCACCCTTGGTAGCTGCCCTGGCGTCCATCGGAAGTGCATTTATGCGATGGACTAACCAAGTAACGCCTGTCACACTTCTGCACTCATATTCCTGGCTCTTGCCTGGCTCCATCCAAGTCTCCCACAACTTTTCCCAGAGAACAAATGCTCATGGACTGCGTTTTACATATGGCGCACCTGGACTGAGATCCAGCGATACTCAGCGCCAGTGTCCCGATGCCCGACATCCTGCATCAGGTCTCGCTCATTGGATTTGGCAGGCAGTTTGAGCGCTGATTTACATTCCGACTCTAATCCGAGGGGGGATGCCGGTGACTAGAGGACACGAACAAAAAAAAATTAATTCCAGCGGAGCGTGGAGGGCTGCTACTGACACCTTCCTCGCCCGTATCATCGCCACATACGCGCCGCCTCGACTGTCTACCGCCCACACCGGCGCGTCCAATTCGCTCGGACCTCGACGTACCAACTCAACTATAGCCCACCGCTGCGACTATCGCATGCGTACACCACTGCGACTCTGCCGCACCTCAACACGCCGACTCTGCATGGACCCGATCCTCTCCTCACCTCCAAGTCTACCGCCTCCGGCGGATCGAAACGATTAAAGCGTCCCGCCAACTCGCCGCGCCGAATTCAAAGCCCGCTGCGTGCACCTGGACTATACTCCCATGCATCGTGGCCCAACCCCTACTCTGCTCACGGCCTCGCAACGCCCAACCTCACCTCAACCTTCCGTTTCCCGGCCTCGCCGCCTCCATCTCCGCTTATGTATCTATCTCTCAGAGTCACTGACGCAGACTTTGTATCTACGGGCTTGCTATCGTAGCGCCATTGGACGGCTCTAGATGGGTTTGATGTGTGGATTAGCAGAGCGGACGAGACGAGTCGCTTCGGTGTTCGTTAGAGTCGAACGAGTCGTTATTCGCGTAGATGACAGTCGATAGCGTTTGAAACGATTGTCTTTGAGATCTTACGCCCTGGGACTGGTTCCAGTCTAGGTGTTCGTTCATTTCTAGATACAATTGTGAGGGATAGTTTTATTTACATCATCTTACCGCCCACATGATTTAAAACACCTTCCAATACGGCAACAGACTCGCCGCTAACGCTCCACAACCCAAACAGCCACTGTCCGGCTTTCCGATACGGGTGTCCGAGGCGATTGACAACCCTGTTGTCCACGGGTGCGATTCTCGGGCCCCAGTATACCCTGTCCAGAGACACTCCTCCTTCGCACGGTGGGATCCCATCCACCTCTCTGTAGTCTTTGCACGCAACGGTCTTGGAAAGGCCAAACTCCCTGGCAACATCCTCCGCTAGCTGATCGGCGGCCGATCGGGCCTCGAACAAGCGATACAGGGCATGCGACTCGTGTGTGGGCGACTGACCTATCTGGAACCTGTGGATGAGGGTTGCCAAGTACAGCCGAGCGGCGGTGGTTAGCTCGAGGGGTCGGGTGGTGGAGTCCCAGTGGGCCACCATCTTGTCGAGCTCTACGGGATCGAACGAGAGCTGGTTGTCGTGGTCTTCGACATGCGACGGGGGTTCTATACA
The DNA here is from genome assembly GCA_029289565.1 of Mycena galericulata. NCBI lineage: Eukaryota > Fungi > Basidiomycota > Agaricomycetes > Agaricales > Mycenaceae > Mycena > Mycena galericulata. The sequence goes on along the minus strand of JARKIA010000360.1, from coordinate 21,156 downwards.
GGACGACTGGGCCTCGTCTAAGTTGAAGGTGCGGGTCGCGGGAGCCAGACTCGGAGATCCAAACTGTAGACGTTCCCGACTAGATGGATTGGTTGGTCGACGTGGTAATGCGTGTAAAGCCATAACTATATGAGCGCTTTCAGCGATGCCCATTAGGGCCGTCCATCCGGACCATTTGATGTTGAAAGGAGTTGTCGTTGGCGTGAAATCGTGGGCGGTGGCCATTGAGTGATTGCTGTGGATGGCAGAACATAGTTTATGAAAGGCCTCCTGTATGTTCTGATCTGGGAGGATGTGGTCGTCGCCAGACGCCGGGTGGAATGTGCTCCCGAGAGCATTCACCGCCATCTCGGGGATCGATGCGACAAAGCTACTACCCCACGAGCGATCTGATGCGCAAGGCGGCAGCGCGAGGGAGGATCCACTTTGGGCAGCGGCGAACAGCGCCCATTTGTCACTTTGCCACGCCCCAGCGAAGCAAGAGGTAGAAATTACGGAGACCCGGCGGTTTTTGTCCAGCATCGCTTCGACCTCCGTCTTGGAGATCCAGACGGTGCCACTGAGGTCCTCCCCGCACTCGATTCGTTCGCCGCGTTTGCCCTCCCCGTCGTCCGATCCGCGCCCGAAGAACATGATAATGAGTTGGTCCTCGGGGCCCAGCTCCTCATAGTTGTTCCTCAGCGAGTTCAAGAATACGCTCTTGAGGAGGCTGCCGTTTTGGTAGCGGTGATAGAAGGGCTCGGTGTCTACAGAAACAGGAAGAACGAAGCGCTCGGAAGTCCGAGGCCCATGAAGACTGAGGTTTTCGGAGGCCGGTCGATCCTTCTTCAGCGCCTCGAGCGCTCGGCAGATGTGCACAGAGGACAGCCAGAGCTGGCGGGAAGCGGGAATAGCCTCGACTTTATTGAATATCTGGTGGGCGAGCTGGAAATCGGCGAGCCACCGGAGGTTGGCGTGGATGTGGTCGCTGCTGCCCGGAGGCGTCCCCAGTAATGCAATCAAGAACGTACGCATGGGGAGAGGGAGAGAGCAGTTTGAAACTCCGACATACGTCTCCTGACCCCTTTTACCCCTTTAAGCAACTCAAGTTCAATCCTCCACCATTGCTGGTCCTCTCAGTCTCTCTCTGAATAAATCTCAGCTGTTTATGACTATCCTTGCATCCGCCTCTTTGGATTCGTCAGATAAACCGTAACTGAACAACACGACAATATTCTCAACCCAATCGCAGAACGAAGATCAACAAAAACCGAGCCGCGTACGAACACGTTCTCGACCTGGGCCGGAATAGTCCTGATGCGCTCCTCCTCGACGTTGGATGCTGCAGTAAGAAACCGTTTTCATCGACCATTGGCTATTGGTGTTTACCGAACGATCCACAAGTCGGAAATGACCTTCGCATTGAAATTGTCCATGACGTTGTCCCAGCGAAAAACGCGATTGCCAGCGATCTTTGTCGAGTGAGTAGTTCGTTCGTTCGGCGCGTTCGCCCTGTGCCGCACTTTTATTTATTTAAACACAATTAATGCGCGCAGACTCCAAGCCCTCCTCCGCGAGAACATGGAAGCGCTCGCGACCGCGATCGTCCTCGAGGGCAAAACGTTCGCTCCTCCTTTTCTCCTTTCCAAAAAAAACTGAAGCATCATCTGTGACAGGCGCTTGCGGTTTGAGCGTTTCAACCGCTTTGTGGATTCTGGTGCTTTACCTGTATGTCTTATCTACAAGTATTCCGGAGGGTTGAAAACCCCGGGATAGTGAAACTTACGAGTTGATATGTAAGGCGCCCTTTCAGTTGATGCGGGCATGTCGGCTTATTTTCGGGACAGTTTCGGGCTCGATCGGCCCTTGATTGCCGATAAAGCTGTCGGGCCGTACACTGCCGTACCGTACATCCGTACCCAACTTATAGCTCGTACGGGACGGTTACGGTAACCGTATTTACGGTTTGGTGTTCGGCCGCGGTTTCGGTGTCCAGCCCTAGAACCTGAGGGGCGTTCCAACTTCCATCTTCACTGGGCGTTCCATCTTCACCGGGCGTTCCATCTTCACACTGCCCCGCGTCTCATCTGGACAGTGGCATCGCAAACCCCACCTAATGCCCCACAGTATATAAGGCGGAGGGAGCAGCAAGGACCCCCAGAAAGCCAGCATACCATACAATGTCTTTTGACGATGCGGACCTCTTTTCGATACGGGATATCTACCTGAATATCATTCTTGTTCAAGCATTCGTCCATGGTAAGCAAGTAAAATTTAAGTGAATTCTTAGTTGCTTTCGCTGAATACCGTGCACCAGGCATATATTCGGTCATTTTCTTCCTCACTTTATATGCCATGAGTAAGTGACTTTTTCCTTCTAAAAATCCCAGATCTGTGAATGATGTCTACTCTTAAGTTTTCAAACGAAAAACCCCGGCGCTCATTTTTCTTGCCGTTATAACAATGTTCATTATCGCGACGATTCAAACGGGGGTGCATTGGGCAATAACTCGGAACGCATTCATCACGCACGGCACCAGCCCCGAAGACACCGTGGGCGCGCTTTTCTCAAGGCTTCTCTTCCCGACATTTTTTATGACGGTACTGTCCGGGACGATGCTTGTCGCAAACACTCTCCTCGCGGATTGCGTCCTGGTAAACACCCCTATTTACCTCCCGAATATTTCGCTGACTGGGAAACAAGATCTACAGATGTTTCGCGGTCTGGAACAGCGACTGGCGCGTGATCGTCTTGCCGACTCTCACTACTCTTGCTGGCATGGGTGTGCAATCCCTTTCGCTCCACCGAAGAAGCTAATTGCTCCCCTGACTCCTCCAGCACTCGGAAGTCTCACCATGTTCGAGGCCGCCCAATTCGTCGAGTCGGGCGGGGACCCAAAGTTCATTCGCGCCGGCCTCGACTACGCCGGGCCGTACTTCTGCATGTGCCTCGCCACCACACTGCTCGCGACCATCCTCATCGTTGCGCGCATCGTGTGTCTCACGTACGCCAATGCCGGCACGGGGGCGTTCAAGTTCTCGGGGTACCGCGCGGTCATCGAAATGGTCGTTGAGTCCGCGCTGCTCTACTCTGCGGTGCTCGTCGTGTATATTGCACTCCTCTTTGACTCAGCATATGAAAACCTCTATGCGCAGGCCATTCTTATCGAGATGACGGTATATTCACCCTCTTTTACTAGCTGCAATTTCTAAGCTATAAATCAGGGAATCGCGCCGACATTGATTGTGGCCCGCGTATCCTTTGGGTTGGCGCGCCCGAGCGCATCCTGGCAACGCAACGGGCCGTCCAAATTTGCGTCGTTGGTCATGGCTGCTAGTGCAGGACCAGCGACTACCCTGCATTTTGCCCAAGACGAGGATCTCGAGTCGCAGTCTGCAGTTGAAGTCTGCAGTTGAGAAGGAACAGCCGACTAGCGTTTGATAGAATCATGGTGTAACAGTGCTTTCATGCCGAGCTGGTCGTCGAGTGCGCCTCCGAGAGCCTAGGGTGTGTTTGGTTGGAGTGAGGAGATTCCAACGCGGAGGGTGGCTATACGCGTCGGAGGTTGCGCATATTATGCCGCATGCGAAGCGGGTGTGGGTGGTGGACGCCAATATTAGTCAGAACTTGCTAGTGGGTGTGGACCGGAGCTAAAGGTACGCATCAACATCTAGGTTAGCTTAGACGAGGCCTGTCAGTGTGAGGGCGCAGGGTCAAAGTCCACGCCAATGTAAGTAGTCAAGGTCCCAAGGATCATGCACATGGCGAGGTTTCTTGGGCATGGGCGTGGCAGAGTAGTGGTCTGGTGAGCGCTGACCAGGACCTTGAGTTTCATTCTGGATATATGTGGATCGGACGAGGTCTGCCACTCAGGCTCAAGGAAGGAAGAGTGAGAAAGAGAGAGACGCGACAGCCTGAGCGAATGCAGACGCCGAGGACTCTATCTTCGATTTGCCTTTTCTTCAATTCACTGTGGGCGTTCGCACTAAAGGGAGTCGATGAAAGTAGTTAAATATCTGGATCAGGGATTCTGAGTCTGGTGGAGAACTTTAGGTTTGAGCTGTTATTTTCGCAAGCGCATCCCAACGGACTAGGATTTAAACTTCAGAAGGGATCCAACCTGTCGAAGTGTTTACTGGGATTTTCCAACCGCAAGGTAGTTGCATGTCCAAAGTAACTCCAGAGTCAAATTGAGAAATGAGGCTCGTTCGGGCGCTAGCCTTACGAGACCAACCCGAGACGGGGCGCAGAGCCGTGGTTAAGAAGTCGCAGGTTATGGCCCGAATTAATGCGGCCCATTTACTAGTAATAGAGAAGAAAGGAACGAACTTGTTGCTCCCAAACGCGACTAAATAACGCATACCGTGAGGAATCCTGGAATAAAACGTGTATTCGCGTCCAAACTTTCTGTGCTCTTGAACGCTATTTGTAGATTGTCGCGCGACGCGTTCTTTGTTCATCTTTGGTTAAATTTCGTGAATCGGCACACACGGGCCGGCTCCGAGCGTTCCTCTTCTGCTTCAAGCCCTATGGCATACGACATCCACTGGCCCGAATTCCGGGAATCTGGCCAGCGTAACTAGAAAGCAGCGATGTGCCGCTCATACTTATGGCTGCTTTCCCCTCCGGCGTCGGGAGTTTCCTCTGGTCTGAGCGTTCAATGGGGTGGATTTTCACGATCGGTCAAGTCCTCTTCTACGTGACTCACGGCGAAAACCATTCTCGTAACCAATGGACCCAAACTTGCGCTCCGGTTATGACTTGCGGGTGAACGTATACCGAACAAATGCCTCAAATGCCTCAGCGGTTCACAATGGTATTTGCGTTTGATGAGCGCCCACGGCACTCCGACGGTGCTCATGAGGAAAAGAGGACACAATGCGCAGATCCCTCCGAATCTGCTGGACCCTGTAGCTGACCTGTATATAGGTTGCCAAACGTGCTTGGACCTATACGGGCTTCCTGAAGCTTGGACTCCACCATTTGTGTGCGAACAACAATGCCGGGGCCGGTCTCGTGAAGACAACAATGAATGGCCAAAGCGGAGGCCACATTTCCGGATTTGGACCTCGGCGTCTCCTGTACATATAACGTGAGCCGCTATGTGTTCCTGCTTCGTCTCTCCTTATACACCTCTCCCGTTTTCGGTCCTTGAGACGCACAGGTCATTCAAGGATATCGCCATCCAGAGAATACCCATATCCAGAACTCAAGGTACTGGCCGCCAGCACTTGTACAGTGTTTGCCACTGACCACGAGCCTGACACAGGGCTCTACCATGTCCAGACCCCAAGAAATCATCGACATGGTTATCGACTACGTCAACTTGGACTCGGACCCGGAAAACAGACTAGTGATGCTCAGGTCCTGCGCCCTGGTGGGCCGCAGATTTTCACGACGAAGCCAGATGCACCTTTTCTCAGTGGTGGACCTCCTTGAGGATGTCTGGAGCCCCACTACACATCGACTCGTGATTTGTTTCTCCAGGCTTCTGAAAATCACGACCCACATTGCTCCCTACGTCAAAGAGCTGTGTATACAGCCCAACGAGAATAGCCTGGAGGCTGCGTGCCACATCCTTCACTCCCTCCCTAAACTAGAAGTGCTTGATAGCCGCCCCAATTTCATGGATCGCCAAGGTCCACCTCCTACGCTCTTCAAGGCCCTTGCCACCATAGTAACCCTCCCCACACTCCGCTGCCTCGTGTTGAAATGCACGGTCTTCCCTGATCCCGCGCATTTCAACTCGTTCTTGAAGCACAGCGTTGGCCTGTCACATCTCAAACTTCAACGTGTTGCGTTCGTCCGCCACCTACGCCAGAAAAGTAACTCCATGTCTAACCTACCCTGCGTCGTCCTCGACGCGCTCACTCTGAGGGGAATGAGCAATCCAGACATTCAAGCCGTGGTGCGGGATCTCTCTGCGGTGGATGTAGGGCACCTGAAGCGACTAATCCTCAACCGCGTATTTCTCGCGGGTGTCCAGGGACTGTTGCGCATAAACGCACATTCAATCCAAGAAGTCCATGTCAAAACTGGTACGTTCCATCCCTTCAGCCCCCGCGACATCGACTAATAGGTGCGATACCCGCTAGCGGTTCCAGGCAACTTTGACTTGGATATCCTGGCCGGCGGGAGCACCCTGCACTCCATCTACATTTACCTTCATCCCAACAACTTCCAGGTGGTCGGTCCCACCCTGCGTTTCTTCGGCTCTCTGCGAAATCTGAACGCGCTGAAAAGCATCACGCTCAATTTTCATTCCCCCTTCGATCTGCGGGAACTTGTTCAGTCCGACTTTAGAACGGAAAGGCAATGGCACGCCATCGATGCGCTCTTGGCGGAAGCCGGAGATGAAATCCTCGCAGGTCTGACTGTTTACATCGAGATCTCGAGGGAGGCCGCCGGTTCTGTGGGGCCCGACTTTGAGGACCTCCTTAGATCTAAACTTTTGTCAGTGGGCGGCAAGGTGGTGGTTCGGGTTACAGACACTTTACCGTTTGTATAACAGCGATACGACGGAAGACCAGCCAGTGGGCGGGAACAAATTGGGACGGACGACCCGTGTTCACGAGTGACATACATATTGATATCTTGAAGTGTATACTACTTACTTGCGCACTGTAAATTCCCTCTCAATTTATTCATCAAGTTGAGTTTGATTCTGTGTTTATTGGACGGGATCTACTACTCAGGCTCAAGGAAGGGAAAGTGAGAAAGGGTACGAAAGGGAGAGCCACAATTCTAACAGTGCATGCAGACGCCGAGGACCTATCTTCGATTTGCCTTTTCTACAATTCGTTGTTGACTGCCATGGTTCGCACAAAAGAGAGTCGGGGACGCAAACTCCGGATCAGGGACTTGGATTCTGGGGAAGAACTTGACTTGGACCAATTGCAAGGGCAGAAAATTCGGCAGCCCCGTTGAATCAGAATGTAAGTGTTGTTTTCGCAAGCGCGTCCCAGCAGAGCGTGACTCCGATTTAAACTTGAGAAGGGATCCAACTTGTCGGGGTTTTTATGGAATTTTCCAACCGCAAGGTAGTAGCATGTCCGGAGCAACTCCAGAGTCGGTTTGAGAAATGAGGCTCCAAGTCATTCAAGCGCTAGCCTGGCGAGACCAGTCCGAAACGAGACGCAGAGCAGTGATCACAAAACCGCAGATAGTACTCATATTCGAGTTAATGTTGTGCCCCGGGCTCAAGCTTAGAATTCGGCCCATTAGAGATTTCAAGTTGGGAGAAAGGAACGAAGTCGATCATCCCAGACTCGACCAAAGAACGTTGAAAGAACGCGTACTGTACTATTTCGACCGGATGTTCAGTGACGGGTGACAGAGGCTCGTGAACTGAACCTATTTGAGACCGGTGACGGTGACAACTGATTTTTTTGCACCTAAATAAGCCAAAAAATGCGAAAATTTCCGCTCCGGCATTCGCCGGATTACCATTTATGGGAATTTTCCCATGATTGCCGAGGTTTGAACATCGAAGAAAATGAACATGTTAGGTGACGGGTGACATGGCGTGAACATACCGTCGAAATAGTACAGTAGTATAAACCGCCACGGCTACCGGGCCGGAACCACACTCGCTCTCACCGCGTCTCTCAATTTAGCGTCCCGATTCACTCGACGCTTGAGAAAAAGAGTCGTATCTCGCTCGGTTAGCCCTCTTGTCATTCGCACACACTTTTGTGTCCTACAGTCGCTAAATGGGTTCCGCCGGAACATTACTAGTTCCGGAACAATCCGCATTTCGGGTTCAGTCCGTGGGTTCTGTTCAAGTTCTGTCCACAGGAATATTTATGGTTAATCTAGGGGGTACCCTCCATGTTTTGACAAGATATCATGCTAACCATGTTGTTTGCTGTTGCATAATGAAAATTATTGTATAAAAAGGCCTCCGAAGCAGCTTATCCGCGTTGTAGCCAAATGTTGCAATGATTATTTGCCACTGGTACCTTCAATCTACCTTGTAGAAGTCCTGGAACTCAGATAAGCTGCTCTGGGTGGCTTAGGTGGGTTGTTTTCGAAAGAAAGATGGGTTGAGCCACGAAAAGGGTGATGTTCCGGAACTGGTAATTTTGCCGAAATGTACTGATCGCCTCAACTGTTGTTTTAGCTATGGTGAAGCCACCTCAAAGACTGGAAACCAGGTGTCTCTTATGTTTTCGAGGTCCTGGAATCCGAATCTGAAATCATAATTTGCTCATCTCCTTCCACTGGTTCCCTATTCACAATTTACCACCTGGTGTTCCGGAACCGGGGTTGAATAGTCGCCGCGACCGCACGGCGATGTCGATTGCATCGGGGATGGGGGCGTCTAAGAAGTCCCCCGTGAGCCCTCCGTCATTGGATCGCCAAAATAACTGCTGTACATACATACGCTCGGTCAAGATATCTTGTGTGCCCATTGCGGCGTTCATCACCATGTTCTCGACGAGATAATCAGGCCGAGAAAGGATAAATGTAGAACGGAAGAAAGGTACCGAGCGCGGTATTGCGAGATGACAGAGCCGCCATTGACACAAAAAAATCAAGAAGGGCTCGCAGTAGTCCCGAATTGTGGTGGCGACGGGAGGATTGATTGAAGATTCAAGCCGCATCCTCATTGTAGGCGTCTTCCTGCGTCTTCATGCCAGGTGCCTCGTGGCAACGAAAAGAGTATTCATTTTGACATTTACAGCCGTTTTTTTTCTGTTTTTGGTAAGTTTTCACGAGATCGGTCTCAGTCATCCGATTACCTTGGAAATAGGCTCATTCGATTCGTATAGTAAATCCGCAGGACCTGATGTATCAGAAAGGATCATTTCATGGGTCAGATTTTCGTGGCAGAACATGCCCCACAATGGCAATAATGCTCAAATTGACCTTTATTTTTGGTGTGCCATATTTACAAGTATCCCGGAGGCTGCAAACCACGGGATAGTGAAACTGACGAGCTGATGGGAGCCCAAGGTGAACCCTCGGTTGATGCGGGCATGTCCGAGTCGGCTTATTTTCGGGACAGGTTCGGGCTCTATATTACTCAATCAGCCCTTGATTGCCGATAAAGCCGTCGGGAGCCTTTTGTACGGCAGGTGGGTACCATCCGTACTACCCAACCCAGCTCGTACGGGAGGTTGCGGTAACCGTATTTACGGCTTGGTGTACAGCCGCGCGCGGTTACGGTGTCCAGCCCTAGGACCTGACGGGCGTTCCATCTTCACCGGGGGTTCCATATGGATCTTCACACTGCCCCGCGTCTCATCTGGACAGTGGCATCGCAAACCCCACCCAATACCCCACAGTATATAAGGCGGAGGGAGCACGGCTAAAAGCAAGGACCCCTAGAAAACCAGCATACCATACAATGTCTTTTGACGAGGCGGACCTCTTTTCGATACGGGATATCTACCTGAATATCACTCTTGTTCAAGCATTCGTCCATGGTAAGCAAGCAAAATTCAAGTGCATTCTTAGTTGCTTTCGCTGAATACCGTGCAACAGGCATATATTCGGTCATTTTCTTCCTCACTTTATATGCCATGAGTAAGTGACTTTTTTATTCTAAAAATCCCAGATCTGTGAATGATGTTTACTCTTAAGTTTTCAAACGAAAAACCCCGGCGCTCATTTTTCTTGCCGTTATAACAATGTTCATTATCGCGACGATTCAAACGGGGGTGCATTGGGCAATAACTCGGAACGCATTCATCACGCACGGCACCAGCCCCGAAGACACCGTGGGCGCGCTTTTCTCAAGGCTTCTCTTCCCGACATTTTTTCTGACGGTACTGTCTGGGACGATGCTCGTCGCAAACACTCTCCTCGCGGATTGCGTCCTGGTAAACACCCATATCTACCTCCCGAATATTCCGCTGATTGGAAAACAAGATCTACAGATGTTTCGCGGTCTGGAACAGCGACTGGCGCATGATCGTCTTGCCGACTCTCACTACTCTTGCTGGCACGGGTGTGTAATCCCTTTCGCTCCACCGAAGAAGCTAATTCCTCCCCTGACTCCTCCAGCACTCGGAAGTCTCACCATCTTCGAGACCACCCAATTCATCGAGTCGGGCGGGGACCCGAATAAATTCGCGCGCGCGCGCGTCGACTACGCCGGGCCGTACTTCTGCATGTGCCTCGCCACGACCCTGCTCGCGACCATCCTCATCGTTGCGCGCATCGTGTGGCTCACGTACGCCAACGCTGGCACGGGGGCGTTCAAGTTGTCGGGGTACCGCGCGGTCATCGAGATAGTCGTTGAGTCCGCGCTGCTTTACTCTGCGGCGCTCGTCGTGTACATTGCACTCCTCTTTGACTCAGCGACAGGAAACAACGACCGTTATGCGCAGGCAATTCTCATCGAGATGACGGTATATTTTCCCTCTTTCACTAGCCGCAATTTCTGAGCTATAAATCAGGGAATTGCGCCGACATTGATTGTGGCACGCGTATCCTTTGGGTTGGCGCGCCCGAGCGCATCCTGGCAACGCAGCGGGCCTTCCAAATTTGCGTCGTTGGTCATGGCTGCTAGTGCAGGTGCTGCAGCGACTACCCTGCATTTTGCCCAAGACGAGGATCTCGAGTCGCAGTCTGCAGTCGAAGTCTGCCGTCGAGAAGGAGCAGCCGACTAGCGTTTGACGGAATCATGGTGTAACAGTGCTTTCATGCCGAGCTGGTCGTCGAGTGCGCCTCCGAGAGCCTAGGGTAGGTTTGGTTGGAGTGAGGAGATTCCAACGCGGGGGGTGGCTATACGCGTCGGAGGTTGCGCATATTATGCCGCATGCGAAGCGGGTGTGGGTGGTGGACGCCAATATTAGTCAGAACTTGCTAGTGGGTGTGGACCGGAGCTAAAGTACGCATCAACATCTAGGTTAGCTTAGACGAGGCCTGTCAGTGTGAGGGCGCAGGGTCAAAGTCCACGCCAATGTAAGTAGTCAAGGTCCCAAGGATCATGCACATGGCGAGGTTTCTTGGGCATGGGCGTGGCAGAGTAGTGGTCTGGTGAGCGCTGACCAGGACCTTGAGTTTCATTCTGGATATATGTGGATCGGACGAGGTCTGCCACTCAGGCTCAAGGAAGGGAGAGTGAGAAAGAGAGAGACGCGACAGCCTGAGCGAATGCAGACGCCGAGGACTCTATCTTCGATTTGCCTTTTCTTCAATTCACTGTGGGCGTTCGCACTAAAGGGAGTCGATGAAAGTAGTTAAATATCTGGATCAGGGATTCTGAGTCTGGTGGAGAACTTGAGGTTTGAGCTGTTATTTTCGCAAGCGCATCCCAACGGAGTAGGATTTAAACTTCAGAAGGGATCCAACTTGTCGAGGTGTTTACTGGATTTTCCAATCGCAAGGTAGTGGCATGTCTAAAGTAACTCCAGAGTCGAATTGAGACATGAGTCTCGTTCCAGCGCTAGCCTGACGAGATCAAACCGAGACGAGGCGCAGAGCCGTGGTTACGAAGTCGCAGGTTATGGCCCGAACTCAAGCGCAGAATGTGGCCCATTAAGTAGAGTCACATTAAACTCGACCAAAGAACGCGTACCAGGAGGAATCCTGGGATAAAACATGCATTCGCGTCCAAATTTTCTGCTTGCAATGCTCTTGAACGCTATTTGTAGATTGTCGCGCGACGCGTTCTTTGTTCATATTTGGTTGGATTTCGTGATTCGGCATACACGGGCCGACTCCGAGCGTTCCTCTCCGAGTCTTCAAGCTTCAAGCCCTACAACATCCACTGGCTCGAATTCCGGGAACCGGGCCAGCGTACGTGGAAAGTAGGAAAATGGTGCGCTGTGCCGCTCATATGGCTGGTTTCCCCTTCGGCGTCGGAAGTTTCCTCTGGTCTGAGCCTTCAATGGGGTGGATTTTCACGATCGGTAAAGTCCTCTTCTACGTGATTCGCGGCGAAAACCATTCTCGTAACCAAAGGCTCCATACTTGTGCTCGGGTTATGACTTCGGCGTGGGCGTATACCGAACAACTGCCTCATGTACCCTCCCCGGATTCACAATGGTATTTGCGTTTGATGAGCGCCCACGGCACTCCGACGGTGCTCATGAGGAAAAGAGGACACAATGCGCAGATCCCTCCGAATCTGCTGAACCCTGTAACTGGCATATATATATGTTGCCAAACGTGCTTGGACCTACGGACTTCCTGAAGCTTGGACTCCTCCATTTGGGTGCGAACAACAATGCCGGTCTCGTGAAAACAACAATGAATGGCCAAAGCGGAGGCCACATGTCCAGATTTGGACATCGACGTCTCCCAGATATATACCGTGAGCCGCTTTGTGTCTCTGCTTCGTCTCTCCTTATACACCTCTCGCATTTTCGGTCTTTGAGACACACAGGTCATTCAAGCATATCGCCATCCAGAGAATACCCATATCCAGAACTCAAGGTACTGGCCGCCAGCACTTGTACAGTGTTTGCCACTGACCACGAGCCTGACACAGGGCTCTACCATGTCCAAACCCCAAGAAATCATCGACATGGTTATCGACTACGTCAACTTGGACTCGGACCCGGAAAACAGACTGGTGGCGCTCGGGTCCTGCGCCCTGGTGGGCCGCAGATTTTCACGACGAAGCCAGATGCACCTTTTCTCAGTGGTGCACCTCCTTGAGCATATCTGGGGCTCCAATCCGTCCCGACTCGTGGAAGGTTTCTCCTCGCTTCTGAAAACCACGACCCACATCGCTTCCTTCGTCAAAGAGCTGCGTTTACAGCCTGGCGAGGACAGCCTGGAGGCTGCGTGCCACATCCTTCGCTCCCTCCCCAAGCTGGAAGTGCTCGATAGCCGCCCGGCGCTATCCAAGACCAAGGGTCGCCGTCGACCTCTTAAACTCTTCGAAGCCCTTGCCACCACAGTAACCCTCCCCACACTCCGCTGCCTCGAGCTGAAATACATGACCTTCCCCCATTACAACGATTTCGACTCGTTCTTGGCGCAGAGCGTTGGCCTGTTACATCTCAAACTGGATCACGTTGGGTTCGCCAGCCACCGACACCAGAAAAGGAATTATACGGCTACTCCGAACCTGCACTGCGTCGTCCTCGAGTCGCTCACACTGAGGGACATGTGGGATCTGGACATTCAAGAAGTGCTGTGGGATCTCTATGCGGTGGATGTTGGGCACCTGAAGCGACTAAGCCTCCACGTGTCGCTCACGCGTGTTCAGGGACTGTTGGCTATAAACGAACATTCAATCCAAGAAGTCCATGTCAGAACTTGTGCGTCCTGTCCCTCCAGCCTGCCCCCGTGACGTTGACTAACAGGCGTACTACCCGCTAGCGTTTCCATGCGAATTTAGGTCGGATATCCTGGCCCGCGGGAGCACCCTGCACTCGATCTACATTTACGCTACTTCGAACGGCTTGGATAAGGTCGCCCCCACTCTGCGTTTCTTCGGCTCCCTGAGAAATCTGAACGCGCTGAAAAACATCACGCTCAATTTCTTCATTGACACCTCCTTCGACCTGCGGGAACTTGTTCAGTCCGATTTCAAAACGGAAAGGCAATGGCACGCCATCGATGCGCTCTTGGCGGAAGCCGGAGATGAAATCCTCGCAGGTCTGACTGTTTACATCGAAGTCTCGAGGGAGGCCGCCGGTTCTGTGGGGCCCGACTTTGAGGACCTCCTTAGATCTAAACTTTTGTCAGTGGGCGGCAAGGTGGTCCTTCGAGTTACAGACACTTTGCCGCCTGTATAACAGCGATGCAAAGGAAGATCAGCGAGTGGGCGGGAACAAATTGGGACGGACGACCGTGTTCACGATGGACACACATATATTGACAATGATATCTTGAAATGTATATTACTTGCTTGCGCACTGTAAATCCCTCTCTATCTATTCTTCCTGTTGAACCCACCCCATCGTCTAAATCCAGGAAGAGTCAACACGAATCGCCCGGGGCCCGAGGCGGTGCATGGTCCCCGTCTCCGTGATACTCTGAGCTCAGTGCCGGTGCCCGACATCCACCGCACCCCGCCGGCAATATCAACTCTCGCTCCGGCTTGGGATCTGATTCACATTCACTTTCCAGGGCCTCTGAGAACGACTCGAATCCACCCGCGGAACGACTCAGAGAACACGGAAAAAACTCAATTTCGGTCGTGGTGCCCCTCCGAGAGCCTAGGGTGGTTGGACGCGAGGAGCAGCGAGGGAGGATGACCATACGGGTCGGACGCTGCGCATATTATCCCCGGGCGCATGCGTATACGTAGTTCGTCACGAAGCAGGTGCGGGTGGTGGACGCTGATGTTAGTCAGAACTTGCTAGTCGGTGTGGATCGAGCTAAAGCCTGAGGTGCGGCGCGTCATATATTAGACGAGGGCTGCGAGGGCGCAGGGTCAAAGTCGACTCCGTAGTCAAGGATCATGCACAGGGCGAGGTTTCTTGGCAAGGACGTGGGGATGGCAAAGTAGCGATGAGTGCCACTGGCAACATCTGAGCGCCTGACGCGCTCCGGCTGTCGGCCGGGATCAAGTTGAGTTTAGTTCTGTGTTTAAGGACGAGGTCTACTACCCAAGGAAGGGAGAGTGATATCTAGAGCGTAAAAGGAGAGATAGAGACAGCAGCGCATGCAGACGCGGCCGACACTTGACTCCGAGTCTATGTATCTTCGATTTGCCTTTTCTTCAATTCATTGTTAGCTGCCATGGTTCGCACCAAAGGGAGTTGATGCAAGCAAACTGAGTCAAGCCCGGGGACTCGGAGTCTGGCGGAGAACTCGACTTGGGCCAATTGCAAGGGTAGGAAATTCGAGAGCCCCAGGAGTTGGATCAAGGGGTCCAACCAAATGTTACTTTTGCAAGACCGTCCCAGCGTACTCCGATTTAAACTTGAGAAGGGATCCAACCTGTCGGGATGTTTATGGAATTTTCCAACCGCAAGGTAGTAGCATGTCCAGAGCAACTCGAGAGTCGAATTGAGAAATGAGGCTCCGAGTCATTCAAGCGCTAGCCTGGCGAGACCAGTCCGAAACGAGACGCAGAGCAGTGACCACGAAACCGCATGTAGTATCCATATTCAAGTTAATGTTGTGGCCCGGGCTCAAGCTTAGAATTCGCCCATTAGAGATTTTAAGTTGGGAGAAACGAACGAAGTTGATCACAAACTCGACCAAAGAACGCGTACGCCGGGCCGGAACCACACTCCTCACTCTCACCGCGTCTCTCAATTTAGCATCTCGATTCACTCGACGCTTGAGAAAAAGAGTCGTATCTCGCTCGGTTAGCCCTCTCGTCATTCACACACACTTTTGTGTCCTATGACCATCGGCACAGGAGCGCCGCACGAACCCGGAAGCGGAGCGACTTGCCCTTCCTTCCTTCCGCACCACTACCTACATACATACTCTTTTCTGTTCACGGCCGTACACATCGATGCCCACCCTCAACGCGTACGCCCAATCCCGCGCAGAGGCGCTCTCCGCGCATTGGAAGGGGACGGACTTCCTTGGCGGGACGACCAAGAACTTTATCGATGGCGAGTTTCGGGAGAGCAAGACGCAGACGTGGATCGATGTGCTGGATCCGGTGCGTGGCGCGATGCCGCCATCGTGTATCACCGTGGAGTGCTGCTGACGGATGTTGGTGGGTGGGTAGGCGACGCAGACGCTGTTGTCGCGCGTGCCGGAGACTACGCCTGAAGGTGCGTGTCTGCCTGAAATTATCGTGTCATGTAAGTATTGACGATGAACACCCCAGAATTCGAGAGCGCCGTCGCAGCTGCGTCCAAGGCGTTCCAAACTTGGAAGAAGACGAGTGTGCTGAAGCGCCAGCGCTTCGCGTTGGAGTGAGTCGTTCGGCGCGTGCGCTCTGTGCCAAACCCACTGTTAACTTATAAACGCAATTAACCCGTGCGACGACCACCGCAGACTCCAAGCCCTGCTCCGCGAGAACATGGACACCCTCGCGACCGCGATCGTCCTCGAGCAGGGTAAGACGTTCGCCGGTCAGTCTCTCTTCCTCATCCTTCTCTCCTTTCCTCTCCTCTCCAAATAAAAATACAAACTGAAAAATCTGCGCTGCAGACGCCCAAGGCGACGTCCTCCGCGGGCTGCAGGTCGTCGAGTCCGCATGCGCGATCCCGACGGCGCTGATGGGCGAGAAGCTCGAGGTGAGCGCGGACATGGACACGGAGACGCGCAAGGTGCCGCTTGGCGTGTGTGCCAGGTGCGTTTCCTTCCATCATGCGTTTGTTTTGCGTCCGGTATAATCTCACGTCGTTGCACACGGGCAGCATCTCGCCGTTCAACTTCCCCGCGTGCGTCCCTCCTCCCTCCCTCAAATTCGCGAGGATGATGTTGACGACGTGGATGAGCCAGGATGATCCCGCTGTGGACGATCCCCATCGCGCTCGTGACAGGCAACACGCTCATCCTCAAGCCCTCCGAGCGCGACCCCGCCGCGGCGATGATGATTGCGGAGCTCTGCGTAAGAGCCGGTGCGTGTTGCGTTTTGCGTCTTGCTTCCTGCTTTTTGCTTCCTACTCTCTGCTCTCTCATGTCATCCCACTCACCTCATCCCATACCATCCCACCCCACCCCACTCACCTCATTCATCCTATCTTGCCTTGCTTTGCCATACCCTGATCTAATCTAATCTAACATCCATCTAACATCACTGACACCGCCTCCCCGCACTAGGCCTCCCCCCAGGCGTACTCAACATCGTGCACGGCACTGTGCCCACCGTGAACGCCATCTGCACGCACCCCGCTGTACGCGCGGTCAGTTTCGTGGGGAGTAATCGGGCGGGGGAGCATATTTATGGGCTGTGAGTGTCTTCTTATATGCGTATGCGTACCGTTCTTGGATGCCCTGTATGCGTACATGGACATAGCTGACGCGAGCATGTGTGGGCAGGGCGACGAAGCACGGGAAACGCGTGCAGTGCAACATGGGCGCGAAGAACCACGCAGTGATCATGCCGGATGGTGCGTCCCCCTCTCTTTCGCTTCCACTCATTTTCCCGTGCATTTACTAACATACACCAAATTACTTCGACAGCGAACAAGGACCAGGCGCTGAACGCGTTGTTGGGTGCGGCGTGCGGGGGTGCGTCGCGCTCTGCTTCCCGGGAATCCGATTGATACTTATTTATTTGGTGGGTAGCGGCGGGGCAGCGGTGTATGGCGATTTCTGTTGGTGGGTTTTTTCTTCCTCTTCTTCTGCGTGCGGTGCATACAGACTAATGATAAGTATGATATATGCCAACAGCGGTCTTCGTAGGCGCGGCGCAGGAGTTCCTCCCGGAGCTGGTGGCGCGCGCGAGCAAGCTGCAGGTGAACCAGGGGTTCGAGAAGGGCGCGGAGTTGTGAGTGCCGTCCAGCCCCATATGCTCGGACTAATCGTATTGTCAACGCACCCAGCGGTCCAGTGACCACGCCCGCCGCGAAGGCGCGCATCGAGGGGTACATCGCGCAGGCAGAGCGCGAGGGCGGGACGATCCTGCTCGACGGGCGCGGGGTCCAAGTCCCGGGGTACCCCGATGGGAATTTCGTGGGCGCGACGCTAATTGAGGCGACGACAGAGATGACGGCGTATAAGTGCGTTTTATCTTTTGCTTAATCTTTCTTCATCACTCCCTCCTGCCCACGGCTAACTACTACCACCACCACCCCGTACTTATTCACCGGCAGAGAAGAGATCTTCGGCCCCGTGCTCTGCATCCTGCGCGCGGGGACGCTTGACGAGGCGATCGCGCTTGTGAACGCGAACCCGTATGGGAACGGCGCGGCGGTGTTTACGCGCTCGGGCCCGATTGCGCGGAAGTTCGAGACAGAGGTGGAGGCGGGGCAGATTGGGGTGAATGTGCCGATTCCGGTGCCGTTGCCGATGTTCTCGTGGACGGGGAATAAGGTGCGTTTCGCCTTTCTGTGCGGAGGAGAGGAGGGAGAAGGGGACTGACGGTGGTGTAGGGGAGCTTTTTGGGGGATATCAATTTTTACGGGAAAGGGTGCGTGTAGCGTCTATTCTTTTTTTGGGACCGGGCTGATTCGGTTGGGGATGGCAGGGGGATTAATTTCTACACCCAGACGAAGGTGCGCTTTGATTA
Source organism: Mycena galericulata (assembly GCA_029289565.1). Taxonomy (NCBI): domain Eukaryota; kingdom Fungi; phylum Basidiomycota; class Agaricomycetes; order Agaricales; family Mycenaceae; genus Mycena; species Mycena galericulata. The sequence goes on along the minus strand of JARKIA010000360.1, from coordinate 3,121 downwards.
TTGCTGCTGGTGATAGACTCGTTTCGCTGATTGGGTGCAGACGACGACGACGCTCTGGCGTGCGGACGATGCGCATGTTGCGGGCGAGGGCGCGTCGGTGAATATGCCTGTGTTGAAGTAGTGAAGTGGGAAGGGGCCTAGCCTGTGTACACGTGTAAGAGTAGAGAGATGCGAAGATGAGATGAGATGTGTGTATAGGTGTACTACTTGCGAATCCGGCTTCAACCGCTATAGCCAGGAGCTGCGTTGTCTTGTTCTTTCCGGCCATCTTTCCGTCCGTCCTTCAGAAGAGTTCTCGGAAGTGTGATCGATTGTAAAGTGCGCCCAGTAGGTAAGGTATGTATGTATGCTACGGATAATCACTTTCTTCCGCCGCTTGATCGCCTGTGTAACCTTCCTCCACCTCTATCAACAACTTGAACTGCCAAAAAAATAAACCAAAATGCGATCTTGGAGTCATCACTAGTACTGAAAAATCCCCAGATTCAAAATTGAGTACGACCCAGTGCACCAATGATTGTGCCGAGAGACCCGGTGCTATCGCGCCATTTTTCGTGTCGGCTTCAAATCGAAAGATCTATGTTTTCGGTTGAAAATAAATGAGCAGTGTTTTTCCATCACACAGCAGTTGGGCTGCAGCCTCGGAAGTCCAACGGGTATCTGACCGTGTAAAATACCCGGAGTCGGGACCTGCAACATCTGCAGGACGACATTCGTTTCTTCTGCTGAAATTTACCCCATTGTTTCAAGTGCAACCCCAATTTGGCCGCAAAGGGGCGCATCAGTGGCGATGTGATGCGGTGATCAGTAAGTCCCACGGTTGTGTTTCGCCACTCTGGTTGATTCTATTCTAGCTCGCCGACCTCGAACTTTGAGACATAGTTTAATTTCACACGAACATATGATTAAGGTACGAGACCTGATAGCCATCTTAGCTATTTTCAAAACGTTAGACAGTTTCGATGTTCGAGCTGAATTCGGGCCGGCAGACCGCCGCTCCACATTCGCTATTTTTGGAAGTCCTCACGCAATGGCTTCGTGTCGTCCGGCTCTGTACGATACAGTAACTTGACTCTTCACCACATGCCTCGAGGGAATCGCCGCCACATACCTAAAGAGCAGAAACAGCTCATTACCACCATGGCCTCTTACATGTGGGCCCCCAACAATCCTCTAAATTTAGTTACTAATGGACTTGCTAATGGAGCGATGGAACTCTTGCCGAACTCAGCTCGAAAATCGAGACTGTCTAACGTTTTGAAAATAGCTGTAACATGCATTTCTGCAAGGCGCGAAGTCGAAGCATCGGAAGCAAGACAGCAGCGGCTGGAATCATTTTTCTTGAAGCATGGGATGAGCTTCAGGCTCGGTCTTGGTTATGGAAGGATAGAGTGTATAGATGTGTCTGATCCTGGGATTACAGAGCTGGGCAACTCAGATCAATGGTGAGTAATCCGCGCTTCCTCAAACTCGTCCTCGACGAAAAATAGAAGGTGGTGTGCGCATCCCCGAGAAGTGGGCAAAACATAGTTCCTTGAATAGCCACCAATTCCGCTGCTGATAATAATGACAGTGCTCATCCAGAAATCAAATTCTTCTGCCACCATCTGGACCCCAAAAATTTCTGTTCCCAAGGCTCGTAAATTCTTGTTGGGTCGAGCTAAACTCTGAGGCCAAGGGGTAAGATTTGCGTGGGTAAGTCGGAATCCCTGTTTTGCACAGCACGTCTTTGGCACATTAACTTCCACGTTAAATTTTGTTGTTTCTCATGCGACCTTCCTGGCCTATCCGGTCCTCTATGGTAAACAGATCCCAATCTTGATGACCCTCTTCTATAACTCCCATGTCTGTCTCTTGTTAGTTTTGTTTTGACAGTGGAGTGTTTGACTTATAAAAACCTATAGGTTTCCTTTCCTTGTTCTAAATGTATTCGCTTTGGGCCATCCAACTGGCTGCCACTTTCGCCGAAAGTATTCTCCACAGAGGGTACTTCATATCGGGATTGCTTCTTTTCATCGCCGTTTCGGGAGTGAGTCGCCCCTCCTCATCGATTTCATCAAGTTGACCACTTCGGAGTTGTGGCCATGAACATTTGCAGAATGGTCCTCGGCCTGTCTGTGGATGACACACTTCGATTTATCTACAACAGCATGGCAACTACTGCTCCAAATATCTTGGCGGCAATATCGATTCTAGTTGGCGACTTCAGGGTGGTAAGCCTCATCGACCATGGCATTCAATTATCTGGCCGCTAATAAACCAGCAAAGATATACCGATTGTGGGTCGTCTGGTCCGGAAACAAACTTGTCGCGGTCCTACCGAGTCTGACCCTGATAGGTGTAGGAGGTGCGTCTGTCATACATCGTCTATGTTATGAAGCGAAGACTGGCTGAGCACAAGGCCCTCAGTTGCACTGTTCATAGCAGTTGATACAAACGTGCATGCCACTAGGATTGCACAGGATACAGGCCTCACCCCTGGAGGCCCTCACCTTTACCCTGTTGCAAGTGGTTTTATTATCTCAGCATTGCATTCCCCTGGACCGGGTGCTGATTGATTCGCCAGTACAAATTTCTACTCCAACGGGTAATTTACTCATTCCCGCTCCATCACAAGGTGATAAATTACTTGCTACCGCGATTTTCCCCAGGGTTCATTGCCTGGAAGATACGAAGGATCACGAAAGCTGCCTCCCCTCACTGTTGAGGTGAGTCGAAGATTCTCACGTCGACTTGCGTTCACTTCGGTCTCCCAGTATTTGTCTCAATCGTGGTAGAATGCGCAGCTATTTACACTGCATGGACAATATTCGACATGGTGACCACGAAATGAACTCCGAGATGCATTGCATCAGAGGCCTTCCGTTTCTGGATCACAAGCACCCTCATCCAGACCCTCGTCGGGATGGGGAAGCACCCGAGTACGCTTCCGAAGTCGGCGGCGTCGGTGGGTTTTGCTGACTTTGAAGTTCACGGTCCTAGTGGAGCATTGGTGAACGTGGTCTGGTGTGGAAACTCAGCAGATGTCTATGAAATTTAAAGCCGGCGGTGATATGAATTATGTCGTTGGTGGCTAAATATATAACTCATGCCGCCAAGCTCTTGAAGGCGACACATCATT